>JANHAO010019013.1:0-13445 GCA_026873985.1 Saraca asoca
GGATAAATGATAAGTCTAGACCTATTAGAGTCCTATTAGAACTCTATCTCTTGTACACATCTTCATTATAAATACACATGCTTGGCTCATGGTAAAGCATAGTTTCATAATAATATCTTCTCTATCTCTCTCTACTTTTTTCCCAACACAAACCTTAATCATTTTCTTAACAATTGTCATAAACAAGCACCAAGTGGAATATAGAACAGGAAATATGGATGCTAGAAGCACATACCTCTGCCTGGATATAGTGAACCTCTTTAACACAAAATTCTGCATCCTCACATCCTTCTTCACTTTCTAAAATATTGCATACCTCATCAGGCCAACTGTCCATCAAAGTTTGATTGTTACTGAATACCGTTAGATCTATATCCCCATCAGGTAAATATGTCTTCAGCGGTACTGACCCAAATGTGAATACCTGTGGTACCAAAGGAAGCACATTATTTAAACAATCATTAAAAAGTATAAAGCTTCATTTCAGGAAATTTTTTTCTTCTCATTTTCACTTTCCATCTGTTAGCTTAAAAGAAGGAAATTAATAAACGCACATCCACCATTTACAAGCTTTGATCAAGATAACATATGAAATCAAGATGCAAAATTAGTAAATGTTAGCTTAAAGAAAGGCACTGCACTATCTGGGTTTTAAATTTGCATTTATTATGGTGAAGAGTAAATTACACAATTAGTAAGAGATAGGGTTTCAGAATTAAACAAGTTAATTTAAAGCAATGAATAGATCAAATGATGTTAAAAAGGTCCTGATATAAGCAAAAACATAAAATATGAATATGGTTGCTATATCATGGTAATATAAGACTTCTTCAGGGCAGTAAAACAAAGACTTCACAATTGCTTCTCATTGGTAAGAAATTGAAACAGAGGCCAGCTTTTGTATGGTCCACAGCAACCAACAGTAGTGAAATGGAGATGAGGAAGAGATAAAAGCATGTATGAGTCAATACACAGTATGCAACATGCCTCACATCTTACAATTCATCATACCATCTGAATAATATAGCACAGATGATACATTATATAACTTTCAATGGCTCTCAAGGTACCTCCTAATAGAAAAGATACATCTTAATGAGAGAAAAACATGATATCTAGGTCTTGGCAGCAGGCAAATGTCTAACCCGTGGTTCCATAAGTAGGATGAGCTGTTTAGGAACTCGGACTTTTTGGCAGGAAACCAATATAACTGAAGCAAGAGAAATCAATCTTATATGTTCTTATTAGCTTGAAGGAGATAGTAGCATGAACTTATTTAAGAAAGATGTTGGAAATTCACCTAAGGGGAATTTGACTGACATCACAATTCTACCGTTGGGAAGAAAATCATTTGGAACTCTTCAAAAAATCACTCTAATAAAGAACTATTTCTTCTCTAGATGCAAAAGTCTTGAAAATCATGCAAGAATTCACTCATCTGCCCAGCTGCACTGCAGGCCCCACACAAGGAAATTTATAAAAGCACTGGAAATTGTAATCATTCTGTTCTATATTGTCACATTTCTGATAAGTGCCAAGTGTCATATGCGTAGTTTTCAGCACTAACAGATCAACCAAATTATTCTCAAATTCTAAGTAATAATTTGATGAGATGTTTATATGTTGCATTTTAGCTTACTCAAACCTTTCCCAGAAATAATTTTCTGCCTCTAAACAAGCCATCCTTGGAAAGGAAACAGAGGAAGACTAATTCCAAAAATGCTAAACAAGGGTAGCTGTAATTAGATGACAAAGAAAATAACTGATTCATGCCTGCAGAGGACAAAGAATTGTTGTTACCATCAAATTTCTATAAAAACAATGATACGGTCTTCAAACTCAGTGCAAAAGTAGCGGCATTGGCCTAAGGATTTTAAGATGAACAACTATTCTCTTTTGGAATGGACTTCTTTGCAGAAGCATTATGCCCTAAAACAGTAAAATAAAGTAAGTAGTTAATACTAGAATTGCAACAACATCAGAGTACCATAGTTATTCAACTACTATTAACAGTCATATTAGGGTGTTTATACTAAATGGATTACCAAAAATAACACTCCAACTGAAAAAACTAAAGCAGATCATGAATCAGAGCCGCACCTGACAAGAGAAACATTTCCTGATTAGGCGTTGCACATAAGATGCAACAGCATTTCGACATCCTTCTGATGATTCATTCGGCTGAATATGCGTGATGAGTTCAGTAGTTCTCTCTTCAACTCGCGACCATCTTTTGGGGTCAAGCACCCGATTAACAGAGGTTGATTCATTAGGCAAGAGACCATTAGGAATGAAGCCATTCAGCATGGCCTGTCCTTCAGGACCACCCATGTAATTATTATCCCCTTGTAAAAATGTTCTGTCTTCGGCACTCCTTCTATATTGTCTGTTTATGGAGGAGAGAGTAAGAGAATTTAAAAGATTTGTCTCAAAATTTAGGGAGCCACAAGGGCAACAAAATGTAGGCGTACATAGAAACTTGCATTAGTTGATCCAAGAAATAAGGGAACTATACGATTGTATCATGAACAACAAATGCACACACCAGTTGACATTCCTTTGCCAATTGCAGAGTATATTTAAGTGAATCTGCATGAAAATACACACACACACATTACGGCATGTATGAAGAATTGTTTTAGTGGAGTCTCCAATACAATTATGAAAGTTAAAAAAACATGTATATACATATATGCTACATATATGCATCTGTGAGATTAGAAGAAAACCTTTCCCAATCAAACAAAGCAAAAGATTTAAAAACTCTACAGGCATCAATGGCAAATGATCCAGAAATATTATCATTATAATGCTTCTACCACTTTACAGAAGCAGTAGCAAATAGTTCCAAGTTCAGACATACCAATATAACAGACAATGAATCGACAGAGATTATTATCAAAAGTTGAAACAGCACATGAATATTCATTTAACGAGTCCATACAATGTAAAGCTAAACCTAAACAAAAGCTTAATACTACTATTACTTTTTCCATTAGAAAACACAATTCAACAGATTGCTGCACAGAAGCCATTGGAACCATGGCAATGTGATGCAACTTTTTAAATTGATAACATGGATGTAACAATAACATTCCCAGCTTGGTTTCTATTGTGAGTATTTTTGGAATCGCACAAATGGGCTGGTAAAAACCCAATGAACAGACTCAGTTGATAAGGGCCTAACTCATTCAGGATTGAGGCCGCTGGAATAAGACATCAAGTTACCAAATGTGAGCACAAGTCACTAGTCAACACGGGTCAAAACAGTAACCTCAGGTCGTTGAGAACAAGGCTCACCTCGCAGATCAAAGCATGTATCCCCAACCATCAATTCAGGAAAATCTATTCAGTTTTCTATTTTAATAGGAAATAATTATTATCTATTATGTAATTCAAATAAAGTCATGATACTTATCTATTATTGATTTGTATTAAAATTGTAACCCTCTAACCATTATAAAAGAGGATGAAATTATTGTACATGGCACAATCAATCATCAGATACAAAACTCTCAGCAAAAAAAGATTGAGAAATAAAATAACCGTGGACGTAAAGCATTGCACTCGGCCGGACCACATTAAAAACCTCTTGTGTCTCCCTGTTCTTACTCTCTCTCTTTTTTGACATTTAATTTGTAGTTTGCGATTTTTGGACTTTTTGGTTGACCGAATTCGCACCTCAACAGTTTCTTTACAGTAGAGATTAGATAAAGCATTAAAGCAAAATCATAATTCATTTTCTCATAATCAAAATTTGCACTTACATTAAAAAGAAAAAGAAGAAGAAAGAGTATGCAACTCTTTTTATCTAAATGAGTTCAAAAATTGTGCGTTTCACTCTTGCCCATTTTTTGCAGGAAACTGGAAAAGTAAAAAGATAAGACGCGAAACAATTCATTATTTATTTATATTCTGATAATCAAAATTTGCAGATCAAAGAAGAAGATTAGCACAACAAAATTCATCATTCATTTTCTGGTGATAGAAAATTGTCCTTCGGTTAAAAGTCTGCAACTTCTGAGCTAAATGAACTTGAAAATGGAGCGTTGTCACTCTCGTCAAATTCTCTTACAGACAAAGTCAAAAATAAAAGACAAAATCAAAGTCATCATTCATTTCCTGTTGCCCGTATATTTCTCACCTCTTCAACTTTGCAGCGACCCAAATTGCCAACCCATGGGGGGAAATAATTATTAAAAAAAAAGCAGTTCAGTCATGCATTTAAAACAAAATGATACAACTGAAAATTCACATAATTAACGAAAAGAGGGTGATAGAAGAGTAGAGGTCACATAAGTAAAACCCCAGCAAATGCAAATGCTTCATACCGTTGAGGAAAAGACCAGCAAATTTAACTTCAGAAAATTGCAGCATAGGCAGAAGCAAGTGTTGCTGAAGAAAATTGCAAAGACAAAATTGATGAGAAAGAAAAAGCTTGGAATTTGGGAGATGGATGGGAGGTTCGATTAAATTAATCAGTGTATAAGTAGACTGTGACGTAGAGGATGTTTTTCATTTATGTATGGAAAGATCGCTATCATGGTAAGTTTAAAAAAAAAGGTAAGCGAGGGAGTGGAAAGAGAGTGACTGAGTGTGCCTGTGTAATGTGTACAGTGTACAGGGGCAAACAGGGTAAAGTCTTCTTTTTTTTTTTTTTCTTAAAGGGTTATTAAATGGTAATTAATTTGGACTTGCACCATCAACTTTTTTCAGTTTTTTATTCAATTTGGTATTAATTGAATTAATTCTGTATCTATAAAAGCTAAATTAAAATTAATTATTACCTTATTGCATGTCTTTTTAATAAAATATGTCCTAATTATAAAGTGAGAGATTTAAGGAAGAAATATCTAATTTATAAAATTAAATTTGCAACTAACAAATTCTTAATTTTGTGGTAGTTTTCAGTTTGAAGAGATTTCATTTTATATGTTATAAATAGGCTTCATTTAATCTGTTTGGAAATTTTTTTTGATAAAAACATCTTATTTATTTATGTAAAAGAAAAAAAGAATTATATACTTTATGAATAACAAAACAGTATATAATGTTATGATGATAGAAAAAATAACTTTCAATTTAGAGAAATGGATATTATTTTTTTGTTTTATTTTCTATATATAATATTAAATAGATAAAATATTTTTTATAATTTTGAATATTTATAACTATAATTATAAATAAATAAAAATTCTTTTGAAAAAAAAAATCCTAACAAAACAAATGAAAAATAAGTATTGATACTTCTTTTAGCCATTGTTATTATTTTAGAGCTTCAATTTTAGGGAGTCGATAAAAGTAGCACCATAGGAAAAGGGCAAAAAAAAAAAAAAACTACTTAAGCTCAACCACAGCCTTTGGCCCCATGCACCATACCAAGAAAAGAAGAACATTTTATAATCACTTTTTCAATATTAATTTATTTTCCCTCTTCATATTACTCTTTTTTGTTCATTTTATATGTGCAAATTATGAGTTTTGCTATGTATTGAACATCACAAATAACAAAAAGGAAAGGAAATTCTATTGACTTAAAAAAAAAAAAAAAACTTTGACATGAACTAGAATTTGAAATAAATTTTATGATATCTCTTATCAATAATAATAAAATAACTGATCGAGTTTATATAATTTTTATAAATTAAATTAGATTAAAATTCAATCAATTGTTAATATATTGTCACATCATAAAAAATTATTAAGATTTCTTTACTATTAATAAAATCAGAGGGCGTTTGATTGGGATAATAAAAAAAGAAAAGGGATAGAAGGTCCTCATCACTTTGTGTGTCTTTAGTTAAGAAAAAATTTATTGCTTGTTCCATTTTTTCTAAATACATTTACTTCAAATGAGTTTAGGATAATTCCCCAACTCCATAAAATTTTAGGTTTCCTAATTTTGAATTTTGAATCTCTTAACATATTTTCACCAATAATAATAATATTATAATAATAGTAATAACAATAATAAAATAAAAAATATTTAAATAATGATACTAATAAAAATAAAAATATAATAATAACAAAAACCAAATAGAAAATTAATAAAAAATAAAAATGATAAAATAAGAATATAAATAATAATCATAAAATAATAATAATAATAATAATATAATAATAATAATATTATTATTATTACAACATTAATGATAATGATAATAATATTTCTTTCTTTTCCTCTTCTAAATGAATTAAACAATGATAAAGATAATTAGAAGGAATTTGATTCCCTTTTGTTTTTTAATAAAATAAATTAGGTAATTATAAATTATTCATTCCCTTTCTCTCCATTTACCTTGTGGATTTCTTTTTCATTTGAACCGGTTTATACCTTTTTAATAACATAATATCTTTTTATCCGATAATAACGTAAAATATTTTACACATAAATCAAATTTAATTTCAATTAATTTCATAAAAGACTTTTTCATATCAGGTTCCATTTATTTTGTTAAAATACATTTTTAGTAAGAAATTTGTAATTATATGTCTTAATCGAAAAAATTTTATATCGCTTATATTTTTTAATTAAGAAGATAATACATAATCTATATAGTATGGAAGGAAAATAATTTTATTTTTAAAATAAAAGATATTTTTATCACATTTTTTAAATATAATATTAAACAGATGAAAATGTTTTTCATTATTTTAATATTTTATAATTATAAATATAAATAAATAATATTATTTTTATTATCAACGTTTCCTATTATTACAATACACGATGGTTTCATGATGGATATGGATCAAAATATGGGCCAAATCCAAGGCGATACGTTTGTTCAACAGGTCAACAAGCAATAAATGAAAGATGAATATTAATTCCGGGAAGGAAACAAAATGAAATAATTCTAAGCATTCAATTCAGTCAATCTTTTCTATTGGATCCCTTAAAAATGCAGTCATTGCTCTTCTTTTGTTTGGATATATTTGTGGAATCAAAGATAATTAGTATCAAATACATATAATTGCTTGAGACACAGTAGAAACAAAAACAAATGAAACAACGAGCAATTAAGCAACGAATTTGGGATAGCCGTATAAATAGTCTATAGGATATCATAAATTTTGATCCCCCTAAATTTCTTCGAGGAGAGGAAATAAATTTAAAGAAGACGAGATATTTTCTCATTTTGATCCCATAATTTTTTTTATTGATACTTGTTAGAAATTTTTATATGTATTTTCATAATTCAAAATATTTTATAAATTTTGAATTATACAAATATCAAATTAATTAGTATAGATTAATCTTATTTAAAAATTATAATATTGTGGGACTAATATATCAATGAATCATGATGTAGAGATTGTAAAAACTAATTTAGAGATTGAGAGAAATAAATCTATCGAGATTCGCATTTATTCAACTCAATAGATTTACAATCTTTATAAAATAAATATTTATTTTACATTATTATCATCATCTTCATCGTCATTATTATTATATTTTATTTATACTATGTAACATAATAAATTAAATTCAGATAATTAATTTAATTCTGTAATACAATTTTTATAATTGGTATAAGCACTAATAATTTCATCAGATTATATGGTTAAATATTATTTAATTTTAATTAAAAATTATTTACATCATATTATTAATAAAATTAAGAAAGGCTGTGAGTTCATTCTTTTGAAAAATCATAATCTTACAACAAAATTAATCTACAATTTTTATATGAATAATTTTTTAAATATTGTTAATGTATTATACATAAATAATTTTTAAAATTCATGTATATTTTATTATGCTTAAAACAAGACCATGAAACCAAATTTTTCAAGGTTTTCTCGAGAGGAAATTCATTAAATTAGACACGATTCATATTGTTTTCTTCAAACTAATTTATGGTTTTGTTTGGAATTATCATACCAAACAAAAATCACAATTTAATTTAAACAAAAATCGTGATGAATAGCATTTTGAATGAAATTTTTGAAAAAGAAATACAAGTCACGGTTCTGAATAAAATTAAAGCGGTTTTTATAAATTTATTCAAATTGATTCATGGGTTAGTCTTAGAAGCATATCACATTAAACAAAAATTTTAATTTGATGTAAAATTGGTGTGCATAAAGTTTTTGAATGAAATTTTAATGGAAAAGGCTAGTTTTTGATCTCAGATTTGTAACTCAAAATCAAAGTAAAGTTTTTCCAGTTTTGTGCAAATTAATCGGTGGGTTAGTGTTAGATTAGCTTTAGAACAAAAACTCACAAATCTACTTAGGTAAAATTGGCCGAAATTGACTAAATTGGGACTGAGTTGCAATCGAGTTTGAAAAGGGGTTGAACAAACCCAGATTGCAAACAATCGAGCAAAGGGGTGGCCAAGACATGCACATGTGCAAGCCTAGTTGCACTTTCAATGTCTATGCCTCACGTGCCACCCTGTCGTATCTAATTACGGGGGTTCAAATGTCATTTTACTCCACTTTTCGAGTTAGATTTTTTGAGCATTTTCTAAAAATTTTCAAAAATAAAAATTCTTTTTTGTTTTTTTATCAAATTTATTTGAATATTAACTTATTATTTTTTTAGTATGAAAATTTTATCATATAATTCTTATATGTTAAGCTACTGAATGAATTTTTTTTTTGGTAAGATATGTTATTGTTTAGGTGTTAAATTACTTTTTCATGAATATATGTATGAAGTTATTATTGAGTAAGAATTATAATACTCACATTATGCCATAGAAATTTATGTAATTATATACTCATTTATTATGGGACTAATAACATGAAATTTTGCTAAAAATTAAATTTATCTGATTTGGTATCTAGGAGAGTATTGTGTTAATAATAATTATACCTTATCAGTATGATATTATTAATATAGTTTATTAGTGATAGCATGAGAATTAAGGTTAAATATTATATTTTAAAATTTTAAATACGTCATCCATATTAAATTTTAGGAATGTGATATTTGATCCTTGTAATAAATCACAGAATCTCAAATGTCTTATCGGTATTAAGCTTTTTAGAATAATATTGTTTGGGAATTGCAAACTTATTAAGAAAATTTTATAACATGGCCACATTGAACATGCAGTATAGGAATTTATGATTAATTTCATAAATTGTTATTTCCTCAATATTCATTGCTTATACAATTAACTTCCACTGAAAATAGTGAATGAGATCAATTATGAGAATTAGATTGAGTTACTGAAAGCATATCTAACAATCATCAACTTCAATTTAACATTGAGAGAGAAGAAGTTGGTGATTGATGATAACTCTACTGATTTGCAGATGGCTCATTATGACAAGTGGACGCACTTAATAGAGTATGCTTGATAGTTATGAAATATATTGTGGTTAAGATTATTAAGTAAAGCATTACTAACTCTCCAAATGCTAAAGCCTTTATGAACTTTGTAGTTAAGAAATTTGTGAAGTTTGATAAGGTTGAGAGAGGACATTACCTTTCATAGTTAGAGAAAACTGCTTATGATGGTGTTAATGGAGTTCATGAGCATATGATAAAGTTGGTACACTATTATAATAGTTTGAAGACCATGAAAATGGACTTGGGAGATAATTATTTGATCTAGCATGCTTTAAAGTCTCTTCCTACTCTATTTGATGTTCTTAAGATATCATATCACATATAGAAAGATGAATAGACTATTAATGAGACAATCTCTATTATTAGTCAAATAGGAGATGATATGAAGAAAGGAAATGCTCACAATGCTCACTTCATTTCAGATGGATCAAGTGTTAAGCATAAGAATAAATCATACCCGAATGATAACCAAAGGAAACCCAATTTTGAGAAAAGGAAAGCTTATATGAACATTATAGATCCAAGAAGTCTTTATTGAAGGGGAACTGTAGGTAATGTAAGAAGTATGGACACAAGAAAGCAGATGTTTTAAGCTTAAGAAGTGGATTGAGGAAAAAAAACAAGGTGCTAAGAAACAAGAGGAAGCCAATTGATGAGAAGTTGATAGCCATATTAGGAAAGGAAGATGAAGTACAAGTGGAACATATAGGAGAAGTAACTTTAAGTTTGTCTTATAGTCATGTTTTGGAATTAAGATATAATGTTTATGTATCTTCTATAAGAAAGAATTTGATTTCATTTAATGCTTTACACCAATAAGAATATGCTATTTAGAAAGTTGAAGAGTTAGTTTATTTTATAAATGATGTAATTAGAAGCAAAAGGGGTAATATTGATAAGAGGTCTTTAATGCTGTGGCACAGGCCTTTAGTTCATATCTTGTAATACTATGAATTTTCTAAAATTAATTCTAGTAATAAAAATGACCTTTTGGTGAAAATTTTGGAAATTTAAGGTCATAGAATGTCCTAATATGTTAGAAATAGACTATATAAATTTTAGGAATTCTTAGAAGGTTAAAATTCCTAATTTCGATGCTTGTAGAGAAAAATTCGTGTTTTCAAGAACTTATTTTCGAAGATATTCGAAAAGATAGAAACTAGGGCTATAAGTGCCCAACAAGTGTAAAGTTATAGTCATTAAGAAAGTTTATAACTTAGTTAACTTATGTTAAAAATTCATGGCTGCTAGCGATTGTGAGTGTGTCAATTTTAGACTTAGAATAGAAGAAATAGGAAAGTTCTTAAAAAGGAAAAGTCAAAGATTTGAGTTGACTTTCTTTTTCCCCATCTTGTCCTTGTAGGGATCGATTCCTCTTCTCCTTCTTTAGCCTATAACAGGTTGTAATTCATGCAACTAAGTGACTTTCTCTCCAAGCTCATTCTTTTTTTATAAGCTCTTCTTCTCTTTTTTCAGGCAATCCTTCATTCTTTCATGTTACTTTTTCATATTTTTATTGGTGATTTCTCTCTTCTTCCTCTTTAATTTGATACTGAAATCTTGCTAATTCATGGAGTAAAAATTGAATTATAAATTTTTGAAATCCATTATCACTATTTAACCCTTGAATCAACTTGATTTTTTGGTATTTTAGAGCTTGAATCTATTAGATATAATTAGTTTCTACTAAATAAAATCATAATATAAATATATAAGCTTAGTTAAAGAAAAAAATCCTTCAAAAATTCTAGAAGTTAATAGACTCTTTTTTATGTTCTTAAAGAGTATAGATAGTTCTGATGAGATTAGTTATGCTTTTCTATTTCTGGCTATCAAGGTGAGTGATTCTTGCCTTTCTTGTGAATTTTGCATGTGATTATCATTTAAGATCCTCTATATGTGGTGCAAGTTGAGGAAAAATGGGTATTTGAGTTGGTGTGGAAATGCTTGTGAATGGTTGAGTTATTATTAAAAATCGTTAGTTTTCTAGTGAAAAGGTTTAGTTATGAGTTGGTTGGAAGTTTTGGAAATTGTTGTGCTAAATCCCTATGAGTTGGAGTAACTTTGTATTTGTTTCCCTTATTTTTGTGGCCTTTTGTTTCTTAGAACCATACGATTTGAATAGCCTAATTTTGCCTAAACCCGTGATTATGCTTGCACCTGTAGAACAAATATTGCAACTTGTGTTTTGATATTCAAATCAAAATTCTAGTTGTTTTCCTTATGAATTGAAGCACCCTGTATAAATCTGCTTCTGCAGTTCTGCTTGCAATCCTGCTTGCAATCCTGATAGCATGCAAGAATTAGACTTCTGGAAAGCTTTTCAAGTTTAGTGAATAGACTTGCATTTTGAACTGACTTCTTTGTGAGTCGAATCAAACCTTTCTTGTTCGAGTCTTGCAATTTCAATTGTGATTTTGCTCATGGTTTAACAACAATCACGCTTACTATTCTAATTGCACCTCCAAAAAATTTTACCTTTCTTTTTTTCTTAGATTCCAATTTCTCTTCTCTTAGATATCTCTTACCCAATTGGTATAACTGTAAGATTTGCTTGGCCAAGACAAAGGAGAGGAGGCCGAAAATTTCAAAAAATTTTCCTTCTCTTGGCTGAACAAATCTCCCAAGGATCCATTGGTGTGAGGTCTTAAAACAACCTAGATCAAATCTAGAGTAAAAGGAAAAGCTTACTAACCTTTAGTCCAGCTTAAGCACAGCGGAAGATGAAGGATTCTCTATCACCACAGCGATCCTCCACGCCAGGAAAATCCTCTTAATGGCATCAAGAACTCCTTCCCAAGTGCTAGCTTGCGTGGGAGCTCGGATGGGACGAAGATTTGGTGCCAAAGGCCGGAACTTTTCCAATTTGCCTTCCCTCCTTTCTTTTCGGCCTTCATATGAAAATGGCCTCCCATTTTTCCCGAAAAATCACTTCTCCTTTTATGAAAAGTCGGCCACAAATAAGGAAAAAGGGGGAAGCTTAAAATGACGTCGTTTTGGCTCCCTTTCCTTGAGCCAAAACAACACCATTTTAGGGCTTATGAAAAACCATTTTTACCTATTACAAAATCACCCCCAAAGTTTTCAAAAACTTCTTTTCGACCCCAAGGCAATTTCACCAAATTGCAATTTAGTCCTTAGACATCAAATGTGTCCAAAACTTAATCATATTATCGGCCATATCATTTCCTATTATGCGTGTGACCCAATAGGCTCTTGATCTATTGATAAAAGTCTAAAATGCCCTTCAAACCATTTGAAGGCATATTAATTTCTTTCAAATTAATCAATTAGACTTTAAGCTATAAGTGGACTCTAGCAAGCCATTATAGCTACCCAATTCATGGTAGGAGTCTTTAAGGTGACGAGCTTATATGTGAATGATCTCAATGTGTGTCAAACACATTACGTATTACACATTGTGCATGATACAATCCTTTTATTATCCATATCCGGATTGGTCAGAGGCATGAATGAAAGTCAAATTCTATAATCAATCAAAGTTTCTTAACCTCGTGAATTATTTGACTTAGATGAATTCAAGTACTAAAATCCAATTTGAGTCTCATGAGCACTCAAATCCCATTTGAGTCTCTTATTCAACCGCGTGCACGGCTTTCATCAGTCAAACTAATTCGTTGAGTGGCCATCGGATATCTACTCCGAAGAGTAGTAATGAATTATATCTTGATTAGGCAATACCTAACTACACTTCCAAAAATGCCTAACCCAAGCCTTTATATTTCCTTATGAATAGAGTCACGTTTGACTTGGTCAAAGCATAACCTTTCATGTAAAAGACATCTCACAATCTCAAGTTATAGGATCAGTCATGCAATGACCACTTGGAGATTAACTGATGACGTAGCTCCATACAGTATCTCTAAATAGGTCAGATAAGATCACGATTATCAATTATATTTCTCTAAACTAACTGAGTCGTATCTACGTATGTATTTGGATATAACTTACTTGCACCTCAGCCTGTGAGGACGGCTACCATCAAATGAGGAATACTACATCATCTAGTCTCAACAAATCTTGATAGTGCCCAGTTATCAGATCTCGACTAGTGTTATTTTAGTGTAGAAGTTATCCATTTAAAATCACTCTCACAATCCCATAACCCTTTATAGGA
>JANHAO010019014.1:0-13370 GCA_026873985.1 Saraca asoca
TATAGCATCCTTGTACCTTAGAATTATAAAACCATTCCATTTTTACTTTTAATTTTAATCTACAGTATTCCCAGGATCTTTTCCACCATGTCCTAACTGGCTTGCACATAAAATTGCTACTTTATAATTGAGTTGTATACAACTTGTAAAGGATATAATAAAGCTAGACTCCCACTATTTCCTCAATTACAACTACCAACTTAGTCCTCCTAACAGCATACAACACTAATTCCACGTCAGAGAAACAGAGAATCTGATATTTAACATACATTAGACACATAATTTAAAGGTAAAATAACCCACTAAGAGCAAGCAATTCAGACATTGTTTTTCCTTTTGGCCAACAACAATTGGATCTTTTTTATTAAACCACAAAGCATGATAGAAGAGAAAAAAGATAAATATATAACCAACTTAATAGAATACTTGGAATGCCATCAAACTGTGTAAGTCAAGCTTAAGTAGCATAGACAATGACATAATCACATAGCAAAATCTAAAAAACATAACCACTAGACAAGTAGTTCAAGTGATAACACCCTTAGTCTTAAGACTTCTCTACCAACCTGTATAAATCATTGAACACACATGGTCTTTGCTTAAGTTGATACTTTTTTATTACAAAAAATGCAGAAGCATAGACATGAGTCAGATAAAAAAAAAGGACCAAAAGAAAAGGGAGGAAGCAAAATTAAACTTAAGGGGAAATAGAGCCACACACTGCTCAAGAAATATTCTCACTTAAAAATTCATGTAACCATCAAATGAATGTACTGTTAAGTAGTAGAACAACTAATGTCAGTTGAGCATAACAATGGGAAATCCAGAATAACTAAGCTTATTTGACTTCAGGTTAATTTCAATTCAACAATTTACAAATTAGAACTAGAAAAAGAGATTGAAAATTGATAGAGCAGACACAAATTACAATCGAAGTGTAAAGTAATTATGAATTAAAAATAGAGAACAAAAGAAGCAGATTCTAGAAAAAAAACAAATGTGATAACATGATGTCAATTTATTTACAGTAGAGTATTAGGAGAAATCGTGTACTCTTAAACTAAAATATAAATCAAAGCAAAACAAATTGTTAATAAAATTACTTGCTAGGGCATTTTGTGAAGGCGAAGACGAGCAAGCGAGATTATAAAATTGAGGGTTTGGTCGATGGAAGCTACGTGCGCAAGGTGAAGCTGAGAGAAGAAATGGTGGAAGCTAAAGTGATGAGGCTTTGAAGTGCTATTCTGATTATTCAGTAGATCGAGTATGGCTGAAGCTTCGACGAGAGTAGAATGCATCTCTGCTAGCTGGTCTTAGGTCTATTTTGAAAAATAGTTTGATATCAAAAATAGTTTGAAAAATAAAGTGTTCATCATTTATTTAGTTTTTACTACAAAAACTGTTTTGGGCCTATTATAGCTTACAAACAAAACTTCCAGCTAGACTAAACTGTAGTAAAAACTATTTTAGGCTTATAGCTTACAAACAAAACTTCCGGCTAGACTAAAGTTATTGAATTTTACGACGATTGAGTAACAAGCGTCGCAATTATTCATCTGTTATATGTATATTGCGACGGTCAAATAACCCCAACTAATATCAGTATTTTTGCAACACTTCTTTTAACCATTGCAAAATGACCATCATAATTCAATCCTATTTTTTGTAGTGTTACTTGCCAAACTTTGGAAAGAGTTATATATGCTATGAAAGAGCACTTAATGGTGCTATTAAAGAAACTCAAACTCACAATCACAACTTCTAATTAGATAAAAAAAAAAAAACTAAATAGTTTAAGAGAATTCATATTTAAGCGACATGGGGCCTAGTTATGATGGTCATGATTTACTCGATTGGTTATATCTTCAGAGCTCACTTTAATTTTGTTGTTACCATCACTTTGGCTATCTTTCGCAACTTTCCTTGGAAGCAAGTCATTTCTATTTCATAATTTCTATTTTTTTTTATCGCACTCTCCTAGTTAAAAATTATTAGTGTCAATAGGAGTGATGTTTTGTTAGTAATAAATATCAATTGGTAACCATGAGAGAGAGGGTTTGAATCCCCTCCTTATCATCTGTCACTTCATAAACACTTTTTTACCGATAATAGTGATATCTCCGATAAAAAATCACTTAAGTTAAAATGACTTTCCCTAGATTTAGGGTCCGTTTAGGAAAACAGCTTAATTAAGCACTTATGTCTATAAGTTTCAATAAGCTTTTTTTGATAAACTTCTTCATGAAGCTTGTTGAAATAAGCTCAAATGGGCTTATAGAAGGATCATAAGCTATTTTCATAAGCTTAAACAAACACCTAAATTTTTCATCTAAAGTGCTTATGTGATAAGATAAGCTCAAATATAAGCTGTAGGTAGGCTCTCCCAAACGCACCCTTAATATTAGTTTGCACATTATTTTGATTCTTGTTAAAGATGATTAAGGGACCTTTTTCATATTTTTGTATTTATTCATGGTTTGTAAAAAATGATTGGATTTTATTATGGGGTTTACACTTTTCATAATTCATAATTTTTTATGTCTTAATGTGTGATTACAATTGAAAAGCACAAAATCAAAGGCTATTGCCACCTACACCATCTACTAGTTAAATATTTATTCTTAAGGTTAGTTGGCCATGTGCTTCTGTGATCCAGTTTTATGGCTTTGTATATTTGCACATCGTATAAAATTAGGTGTAGGGACATTTGTCAATTTGCAAAATTGATTCAAAATTATATTAATAAAAGTTGATTTCATAAAATTAGATAAATGCAATCTAATCTTATATTATAATTGCTTTACCAAAATCTTATCTAAGAATTAGTTTTAGACTGAATTTTATTATCTAAATTAAAACAAGTATAATTTTTAACTTTTAAATGAACTAGGAAGAGAGAATGAAAAAAAAAAGGAAATATGAAACATTTTCTTCCCTTTTCCTTTCTTCCATTTTGTCCACCCAATTACAACATCATTCTAATTCATTCAAACTTAGCATGAGTTGGTAAGTCTAACATACATATTTTATGAATGATGTATTGAACAATTGTATTCCTAAGTAATTATTTCCTCTTTTTTTTTTATTTCAAAGAGATAAAAAAAAAACCACTCAACTACATTCTAAAAAACTAGTTTTTTTTTTTTAACCAAGGATCCTAAATTTCATGTATAATGATGCATCAAGTACTTATATTCTCATCTGGTTAATTCTTTTTTATTGGTATATACAAGATAAAAACACTAAACTACATTCTAAAATTAGTTAATTTCTTTTTAAACTAGGAATTTTAAGTTGAGATATTACTTCCCAAACTTTGTAAAGAGTTATATATGCTATGAAAGAGTACTTAAAGGTGCCATTAAAGAAACTCAAACTCATAGTCACAAGTTCTAATTAGATAAAAAAAATTAAATAGATTAAGAGAATTCATATTTATTGACTTATTGATTATCAAAGTTGCACACCCTGTAAAAGTAATCTTCATTATCACAATTTTTCACAAAATTAACCATTTTTTATATAGAAAAAAACTAATCATTATCACTTGTGTTCCTTCATCATCATAAGATGTCATTGTGAACATAAGTGATGAACTAACTAGAAATTTGATTATTGAAAAATTTAAATACAAATGCATAAAAAATCTAATTAATCTTTTCCAAGTGATAAACAAACTAGAAAATAGATTACCCATTTTGAGGATTAAGCTTATCCATATGTAAGCTTGTGTATAAAAATTTCAATCTTCTAGAACTAGAAGTTATCTATCATTTTAAAATTTAAAACTAATATCTATAAAAGTTCTTCTGAGCATTTTAAAACTATGACAATCTCAAACTTTTCACTCTAAGATGGTTTTCAGTTCATCAAATTTATATCTCATCTAGAAACCCTAGTTATGGCCTCTAAGGCATCAGCCAATACTAAAGTAGAAATTTCAACAATGCAAGAAGGTGGCTAACAATCCCTCACATATGAAACCAAGGAGAAAATGTCTAGAGTAATAACCTTAATGCAAAAAGTGACTATTTTCTTTGTTTTTTTCACAGAAAATTAATTAGTTACTATTCTAAAAAATTAATGTAAAATTTTTGAGATATTTATACATACAAAATTTTCATGCACATATTTCTCACAAAATTACTATTTAACATCATATTATTTTCTATCTAGGTCTTTAACCAATGATCAAACATGACTATGTGACGAATGTATCTAAAAGTTTAAGGTAACAGGGAAAAATTTAGATTTTCTGATATAGTGGTATTGTTACGATTTATAATGAATTTTTTTTCGCTAAGCTTGCTATTGCACTCAAAATAGAACATCACAAAGTAATGTGGTATCATTTTCTGCTACGTCTATTACTTATAATGTTTTTTTTTTGTAATTTTTTGTAATTGTAAAATTTAAATCTATATCTTTGGATTATAATCATTTTCCAAAATTTTATTTTGCATGACCCTAATAAGACTCTTTATTTTCTATAGTTTGTTGTAGAACTAATTGGCACCTATTTTGTGGTGTTTGCTGGATGTGGTGTTATAGTAGTGAATAAGATCTATGGTTCAGTTGCATTTCTGGGAATTGTCAGGACATGGGGCCTAGTTGTGATGGTTATAATTTACTCTATTGGCCATATCTCTGGACCTCACTTTAATCTTACTGTTACCATCACTTTGGCCATCTTTCACAACTTCCTTTAGAAGCAGGTCATTTCTATTTTATAGTTTCTAATATTTTTTATAGCAATCTTCTAATTAAAAGTTATTAGTTTCAACAAGAGTGTCATTCTGTTAATCATGGATATCAATTGGTAACCATGAAGGAGTGGGTTTGAATCCTTTCCCTGCCATCTGCCACTTCATAAGCAGTCTTTCACTGATAATAGTGATATCTTTGATAGAAAATCACTTAAGTTAAAATGAATTTCCCCATATTTAATATTAGTTTATATATGATTTTAATTCTCATTAAAGATGATTAAGGGACATTTTTTCATATTTTTGTACTTATTTATGGTTTGTGAAAAAAAAAAAGATTGGATTTTATTGAGAGGTTTACACTTTTCATAATTCACAATTTTTTATGTTTTAATGTGTGATTACAAGGCTGTTGGGTAATGAATTGGTGCTACCTAGCCACTAGTGTATATTTTGGACAGCTCCATCTTTAAATCATTTTCAGTCAGTAGGCTACTCTTGTTCAGATTAACAACTACATCGTCAAATACAGCCTCACTACGTGCTTCCTAGACTCGCTTTAAGATGATGGCTATAATTATAATCACCATGAACCTATCTTCCTGCCCTAAAAATACGCCTAGCTTGTTGTTTGCATGGACAACAATCACTAAGAAATCCATAGGGTCAGCAAAATTAATGTTTGATAAATGAAAATCAAGTAAATAAAACCATATTAAATAGGTAACATCACATATTGTTAGGATGTGTACACCGAATTCCATATTTGCATTGCATAATGGACAAGAAATGTCCATCAGATTCGCAAATGCTTGTGTCCTTTCCCTTGTTGGAACCACTCCTCTAACAAACTTCCAAAGGATCACCTTCAGCCAATAGTGAATTTTGGAACTCTATAGTGGTTGCCAAATCATGGTCTCAAACTAACTGAAATAAAACAGATTGCGGGCAAGATGCATTGATTTCGCAAAGAAATGACTAAAGGATTCCAAGATCCATAACAGCTCATCTTCACCCTATTGTGGTATTCTAAGTTCAATGACACGGTCAACATCCTCTTCTATGAATAAACTTCTCACCATCTCTTCATTCCAGGATTTTCTATTGCATAGCCATAAAGATTTTACACACTCACTTATAAGTTGTTAGTTGATAATTTTAGGATGGTAATTATCTACACTAGGTAGCTATAGCATGTCATTAATAGATATGTGCCCACTCATTACTACAAAGCATGCTCCTTTTTTCAAGCTAGTAATTGCCCTCACTATTTCTTACCATACCTATGACCTTTTTTTATAGGAAGTGCTAGTTAACAGGCTACTTCCTTTTAAATGTTTGGCCATAAATTTTTGCACCCATAATTTATGGTTGTCTACCTGTAACTGCTATGCCAACTTCGTCAAAAAAGCTTGGTTGATATCTGAAAACTTTTTGAAACCTAACCTACTTTACTTTTTAGTTTGGTATAAGGCTTCCTAGCTCACTGGACTATAATAATGTTGAGTTTCTAGGTTAGCATTCCACTAAAAGCTTCTGCTCCTTGAGTTTGTTTGTTGACAAATTGTAGTAGGTGTCTTAAGAATAGACGTAGTATAACTGGGAATATATTGCAACATCGAGTTGATTAGGGTAGCCCAAGATAAAACTTTCTGCTTCCATCATTGCAATTAGGACAAAACCTTCTCTATTAGGAACTTAAAATCCCTGTATTTATTTCTAGTTAGAAACTCTAGGATATCAAGATATTTGGCATCACTTCTGATATAATCAAGACCCAGCACATTAAAAATCTCTCTTTTGACCCTCTTCCTTGTATTTGGTGAGTAGAAGATACCACATTTTTGTATATTCACTTGTTACCCTGACTACGATTCATATTTGTGAAAGCACTCCCTAAGGTATTCTATTTCCAAACCATTTGCTTTGATGAAAATCATAATATCATCTATGAACATTAAGTGTGATATTGATGGGGTAGAATTTACAATTCGAATTCCATGAATGTGTCCCCATTATTCTGCTCTTAATAATAATAATAATATAATCAAAACCTCTGAACAAAGAATAAACAAATATAGTAATAATGGACCGCCTTGCTTTACCCTACAGCTAGCCTAAACTTGTCATATGTACTACCATTTAGTAAAACTAAGTAAGAAGTTATAGGAATACACTAAGAGGTCCATTGAATAAATTTATCATCAACAACCAAATAGTTTCAGGACTTTAAGCACAAAGCTACATTCAACCCTATTATATGCTTTTTGCATATCCAACTTAATCCCTATAAGGCCTCCTTTCCCTCTCTTTCTCCTAACCTTACTAATTAGTTCTTAAGGTAGTAACTCATTCTCATGAATCTATTTCCCTATAACAAACTTTGGCTGTGAGGGAGCTATGATTCTTCTAAGTGATTCCCTCATCCCATTTGCTAAGATTTTTGTATAACATTGTATAAATTGATTGGACAAAAATCATGGACTAAAATAACTTTGTCACATTTTGGAATCAAGACAATATGTGTATAGTTCATTTCCTTCAAAAAATGGCCACTCAGAAAAAAAAACTGCATAACCCTTATAACTGATTTTGCCACCACATCCCAAAATTTCATATAAAAGAAGGCAAGAAACCCATCTGGTCTAGGAGAGTTATGAAGGTTCATAGCTCTTAATGTCATAAGTATCTCTTCAACTGATGGGATAGCTATCATCATTGAGTTTTCTTCCTCAGTAACCTCTATAGTAATTAAGCCTTCCAAGCCTTCTAGAATAACTAGATTTGAAATGGTAAACAGCTGCTGGTAATTGTTCACAATGTGATTACCTATTGACTCTTTATCCTGTAGCCATATGTTCTTATCCACTTTGAACTAAGTAATATTGTTTCTCCTCCTCCTAGTAATAATAGAAAGATGAAAGAATTTTGAGTTCATGTCTCCATAATGTAGCCAATTGTCTCTTGATTTTTGTTTCCAAATCTCCTCATTCCTTGCTAATTGTTCTTCAAGTGCACATTGAAGAAATTGCTATAGTTGTAAGTTCAGCTCTATTAGAGCTTGGCCTCTGACCTCCTTCATGTAGCCAAAGCAATTAATGTTCCATTTTCTTAGATTATTATAGACTTTTTTTGTTTTCTAGAGCAATCTATATGATTGGGAGCCTTAGAATTCAATTTGCCGTACTTTGACTATGACTTTTTTACAACTCTTATCTCGTAGCTATGCAATAAAGAATCTAAAATGTCTAGGCATTTTATTGAGGTCAGCATAAGTGTTTAGAAGAATAGGGATGTGATTTGAGTTAAGGGCAATGAGATGGATCATTCCAGATTAAGGGTATAACAGTCTCCATTCAGTGCACCTTATAACCTTGTCAAGTAGTTCTTGAATGTTTACTTGGTTTACTCTTTTATTTGTCCATGTAAATGGATTCCCCTAAAAGTTGATGTCCATACCCCCAATATGTTAAACAAATTCCCACAAAGCAACATCATGAGAGTTGCCCACTAATCTTCCACCATATTTGTCTCCTATAGTTAGTAGTGCAATCCAATCCCTTAAAATTGCCTAAAAATAGGACACCCAATTATTTATGTCATATAGCTGATTCCATAAGTGACATCTGTAAGCTTGATACAGAGAACCATACACAAAAGTTACATCTCACATCCTATCTAGAGAGGAATCTAATACTTTTGTATGAATAAGTTTGTGAGATGACTAGAGAACCTTTAATTGTATTGATAAGGACCAGAAAAGTGCTAAACCACCATTTCCCTCATAGTTTCAACATGGAATTCTATAAACCTATTTGATAAGATACTTAAATAATCTGATGTTCAAGTGCCTTAGTTTCACATATGAAAACAATGTCAAGCCTATGCATTTGTACTAAAGCCCAGAGGGCACTCACTATCGAAGCATTATTTTAACCTCGACAGTTCCAACTAAGGAGTTTCATGGTGACTTAGGGGGTTTAGTAAGGCCTATCTCCTGAACCATATGAGCTATGTTTGAAACTGGCATAATAGTATCAGTCACATGGGTACTTCTTGACTTAAATTTCCTTGCCTTGGACTTCCATTGTCATATTTTCTTTTCATGTATCCTAGTTATGCAACTATCAGAGCCTATAATAAAGCAATACCTTTCCTTAACCCAGTCTAATTCACTTGAAATTTTTATAACAAAATTGTCTACATCAAAATCATTCTTATATCTATTAATTTTTTTCTTTTATTGGATATGTAGCCAGACTCTTGGATAAGCAGGGCAATTGGGGCGTATTCCTCAGATTAAATTGGTAGGAGAGGCCTAGTGGGTTACCCTAGTTCAGCAGGCATTGAAGGTTTTCCTACTACCTTTGTGATGAACATTTGTTATTTAAGTTAATGGAAAACCTTCAAAATAATAATCTCCCCCATTGTTATGCCCGAGCTTGGGTTTGATTTGTGAAAACAATCCATAGGTGGCTGAGAGTTTAACTGCCTATTCTTTAGTTCCCTAATTATAAAATTTAAAGCCTTAGCCAAAGTAACACCTAATCTAGCATTATAGCATTTATATTTCAGAGTATCAGTGTCCAATTTTTAGACTTAGAACGTTCCTTTATTTCATGTCCTATTAGACCACACCTATAGTAGAAATGTTACAATCATTTATACCTAAATTTAACCCAAGTTTTGTCACAATTCACTCTTAACAGCTAGAAACCTAATTTCAATGATTTGTTTAGATCAACTAGCACACGGATTCTCACAAACGGTCTCAACAAGATGTCATTATAGTAGGTTTCCTCAAACTTGACTACTATCCTTAATTATTTCCTTATGATAGGAATATTATCAGCAGTCATATAGTTTAGTAGAAGGTTATGTACCTAAACCCAGAAGGCAGTCATGCTCTTGTCTACTTCCTCATAAATGATTGACGGATCTCAAGCCTTTATGTTAAAGTATTTACCCATTAGATCCCATAGAGCTTCTTCTAGTATAGTTGAGTAGCACTCCTTCGGATTTGTTGAGATTGTGAACAAATTCAGCCCAATATGTGCAGTCACTAAATCGCCTCCAAAATTTCAGATCTTTTACATGATATTCTAGACAACCCACAATTTAGCAATTTTTTCACTAGAAAACTGACCTAACAAAGTGAAATTGTTCACTACAACCTGTAGGGTAGACTTTGTGGATAGATCAAGTACTAGTTCAATTGATCTTGAATCTGTATCTAGGAATGGATTCTCTTCCATAGGTATAAACATATAGGACAACCAATCTATTCTTGATTGTAGTTGAAGTGAGTGAGCATAGCAATTCTATGAGAGGTTCTAATGAGAGAGAAGGCTCTTGGCTCAAATAGTTATTACCAACTAAAATACGATTTTGATATTTTTATAGATGTACATGTTTTCATTTAATTTTTATTATCAATTCAATTCCTAGCTAATTTAATTTATTTTATTAGCTTTCTACCATACTCACGGTTATATTCAAAGCATATGGTAATAATAGTATATGCCCAATGAAACCATGATACATGTACTATTTATCTCTTTTAACAAGTTATAATAATTTTAAAATTAAATTCCAAACAAACTTTAAAATTGTAATTTAAAACTAAACCTTAAGAAAAACATAAACAGTAGTCTAGATTATCGAAAGTAACATCATTAATTTGCATCAATTAACATTTAAATGGGTTCAAATGCAAAATTTTCTAATACTAAAATTGCAGTAATAATTCCCAAAAAATCAAAAGTTAGCTTTGAAATTTTCAGTTTTACCGTTCTTCTATGCATCATCTTTAAAATCCTAAATTCAATTGTTTTCCCCCAAAAAAG
Organism: Saraca asoca; assembly: GCA_026873985.1. Taxonomy (NCBI): domain Eukaryota; kingdom Viridiplantae; phylum Streptophyta; class Magnoliopsida; order Fabales; family Fabaceae; genus Saraca; species Saraca asoca. The sequence continues at coordinate 10,553 of JANHAO010019014.1, forward strand.
TAAATCACACCTACTAGATGATTGTGGAAGTGAAGTTCAAAATCCTAATTCCTAATAGAAATGAAGATAAATTAGGAAAATCTTTGCAATCCAATATTTCTCAAAGTCAATTGCACGGTGACACCATAGATTTTTCGAAAGAACCCAAAATTCCAATTTGCAATACAAATGAATGGAATCAAGAAAAATCCAAAAATTCAACAATCCCAATGATCACTAACACAAATTGCATATTATAGTGATTGGCTTTTGGAAAATAAACCTTAAAATATTAAAAGCCATTACGTGACAGAAAGGTAGAACTTTGATGAAGATGAAAAATAATATAGTTAATACAAATCAAATTGAAAATGTTTGAATTATACAATTTATCTTTGAAATTTGAATTAATTTCAAGGTTAACAATATAAATTTAAAAAGTATTAAGAGTTTAGAGATTAACTAGATTGCATATTAAAATTAGTGAATGGTTGAGATTATTTCTTGAAATTAGTATTAAATAAGATGTTGCCACATAACCTATAGCATTGTATGCTTCACTTTTAGTTTCCAACACAATAGAATTACACTTTATTTTAGTCAAATTATTCAATCCATCTATTTCACATCTTATTAATTAAACTAATGTGGAAGTCAAAAGTTTGTAGTAATACCTTTTAATGCTTGTCTAGACACTCAATATAGCTTGCATATAAGTGTTTATCTAAATTAAAACAACACTTTTTAAATGATAAAAAGACACAATTAAAGTAATTATCATATATCCTTACTCTTGAATTAAAATCATATGATAAGTTTAGAGTATGGAGGATGCCATATTAGATTTTGGACTTTCATGTTATCGATTTTATTGACAAAAGTTAGATGTAAATGAGCAAAATGATCTGACTAAATCAAAATATCAAGGACTATGAAAATGAAATTAAAATAAAATTAAAAGACTTACATATATGAGAAATTAAAATAGTGTTTTAGGATTATTACTTGTACAAATACAAGTCAACCCATAAACCGTTACACCTTATTTTCTTAAAGGAAGATTTAAAGGTTCATGCAACATCCTCTAGTAACCTAAGATATTTTGGGCAAAATATAGGCTATTGCGTTCATAGTACATGCTTGGGAAAAGCCCCAAAACAAATTAAACTGGTCAATTGGTCCCTAAGAACTAGTGGATCCGTTATTAAAAATCGACTAACTAGCCATCACTAGGAGCATACATAAGCCGAGTAGCCTCAGGATGCGAATCACAATCTCATTTTTTTAATCAAACAATTTTGTGAGTGAAAAAAAAAACTCTTGAAGTAGGGTTTTGGTTTACGCTCATATCAAAATGTTAATTTAAATTGAATTACTCAGTTTGAGAGTTAATTTGCCTTAATTTCTTTATGCTCAAGTTATATTCATATTTTTATATATTTTCAATGTTTTCCATAACTTTAAACTAGATTGTAGTTTATGGTAGGAAACTCCTTTTTTTTTTTAAGAACACTCTCCTCTTAAGATAAATGGAGGTTTCTACTTTTAGTTGGTTCCCTTTTAAATAAAAATTGAAAATTATAATATGTTTTGTCAAAGATTCCAAATAGTTTTCCAATGTAAAATTGCATGAAACACTAATTACCCGAAGCCTCAAAATGTAATCTGTTGATTGTTTAATATGTGATATATGAAGAACCCTAGCAAACTATATGCACTAAAGTCTATGTTATGGTTGATTTGTAATAGCTAAAATGAGACTTATGTTTATGGATAATTGGAACTTAGGATAAATGCACTATAATTAGGATAACTATAATATGTAATGTAATTGAATTATGAACATGTATAAGACATCATAATGAGATTAGAATCTGGTTATGTTGACTTACTTGTATAAATAAAATATAATGACAAATGATATAAGTATGAACAAAAATTAGGCTAGATTAAAAATGTAGGTACATTTTACTTATGATTGTAAATGAGCCCAATTAGGGGTAGGAACTAGTACATGATTATGTAAGCAAGACTAACAGGTATATAATATAAGTTGTGGCATGGCAACCACATACGTGTGATAAAGGTATAATAAAAGTTATGAAGGTACCATACCTTGTTATATCTTGAAAATGGTAGTGTGCGTATGTGTAGGTGTATATATGAACGTATACAGGTAAGATAGGTAAGTATAAGGAAATGTATACTGAAAGTATCATACTTAGATAATGAAATGTATGGTGAATATATCATACGAATATTCTAGTGAAGGTGCCATAACTCTGATATGCCTACCTATTTTGTATGAGCTTATGTATAGATAAATATACAAACGTAGATTATGATTGCATGATCAATTGATATGCTATAACTATTTTCATATGATTGATGTTTTGCATGATATTTATGAAATAAATTGTTGGTATTACTACAGGCCCTATATCAAGGAATAGTTTTAGAAATTATGGATGCATAAAACCTATAGAATAGTTAGGAACTCTCAAATGAATTGGTTACTAGATGAGATATGCTTGAGAAAGCATGTGTTGAATATTCTAGGAGCTAGTCAGCTCATGAATATAAGTATACATATATGTGTTATGTATATGTTGTATGTATATACGACCAAACATATTTGCACCCAAAGGTTAGGGGTGAAAATATTCAGGCCTGTTTGAAAGTATTTTTAAGTGTTTTTATTTTATTGTTTTTAAAAACTGTTTTTAAAAACTGTTTTTTTAGAACTAAAAAATAAAAAAACTTGTTTGAATGTAAATTTTGAAAACAAATGTTTTCTTTATTTTTGAAGATGAAAAAAATGTATTTAATATTATTTACA
>JANHAO010019015.1:0-13385 GCA_026873985.1 Saraca asoca
GCATGTTAAAGGAATTCATCAATCTCAACTATCCAACTCACATCTTAATCCACTCTTCTAGGGAATTTAGTGTCTCATTTCTTGCTTACTTCAGTAGAAATTTTCAGTTTGTTATTCTCACTTGTTAGTCATCTTAGATAGTTCAACAAATCATTAATTGTTCTATTGAAGTTTTACATTAAGTTGCATGAAATTCAATTCCTGTGGAGACGATACTCACTCACTTTACATTGCACAATTGACTGCGTGCACTTGCGTAATTTGAGAGACAAATTTCAATTTTAAAACTCACTCAACAACCGCCCTCCTCGGCCGGATCCGACGGCGACCAGAGCAAATTAGACTGGAAATTATTTTTGGTACACTCTCTCCTTTATTTCCTTGTGATTTGCTGAAGAGTTCAGTTGAAAGATGGAGAAGAATCTCCATGGGGGTTCGGCTATGGCTGAGCTGAAGAGGGAAGAAGAAGGCTAGAAGGGGTTCCAATGGTATTTGGCTTGTTCTCGATCCTTTCAGCTTCCAGAGGCTTGCTAGCACAAGTAGAGAAGCTAAGGAGGCCTTCTGAGATCTTCTCCAGCGTGGATCTCCGGTGGAGGTAGTGCATGTGTGCTGCTTGGTGACTGGAAGATTTAGATGTTTCCACTGCGATTAGAGCTAGATTAAAGGTTAGTCTTACTTCCTTTTACTTTGTATTTGATGTATGTGATACATTGAAGCCTCAAACCAACGGATCTTGGAGTAGGTTGTTTGGCCAAGTTGGGTTTCTTCTCTGAAATTTTTTTGAAATTTTCTCCTTCTTGGACCTGACAAATCCTTCAATAAGGACATGCATTGCTATTTGAACATATATGTTTACCATTTGCCAATTGTCATCATCAAAACTAATCACTTAAAGCCTTGAGGTTACCAAAACTTAGCTAAACTAAGAGAAACTTTGTAATATAAATAATTTGTGTAAAAGTATTTGAGTAAATGTCTTTTATAAATAATATCCTTTAGAAACTTATGAAAATTTTAAATAATAATTTGAAGAAAATCAAACTTGAAAATACAAACTAATTTATATTAAAAATCCTTGAAATTCTTTTGATTTGAATATTCTATGCTCATGTGCTTGTGCAAAAGTTGGAATTCCTAAGAATATCCAAAACATGGATTCAATACTATTTTCCCGTTTCTTGTCCCACTGTATACAAACAATCAAGCAAACATACATGTAATAATGTAGGAAAACAATTGCTAATATTCTATCTTGTATCTACTATCCACATGTAAATTTGATCTTATATCTGAATCCATATATATTCACATTACATGTTCATTCTTGTTCTAATCTGAATTCTTAACATTTGTGCATCTAAAAATCAATCGATTACATAATTTTCAATTTTATTTCTTTGGCTTAATTCCCTGCTACCCAAAACATCAAAATATTTTGGGGATATTTTCAAAATAATTATTTTATATGAAAAAGGAGCTAACGAATAGAATTCTCACTTACTTAAATAATGGAACTTCTGATATCTACAATATATGAGTCTATCTTTAATATTGGTCATAGTCTTTAGTCCTAGGCCTAGATGCATTGTTGAAATCATTCCAATTTAAAATAATTAACTAATTAATTTCTTAATAAAATATAGAGATAAGATGAAAAGAAATTAAATACATATCTAATTTGATTATTTTACCTCAGATTTAGGTTTTCCAATTGCGAGTGCACCAGGACTTATTTTCGATAAGTTTTCATCTCTAGTCGACAATCTAACTATACTAGGATTTTGAAACCTCAAATTTTGTGTATCAAGTTTTGTCTGGCCTAACATTAATCGATTGGACACCTTTTAAGACTCGATCAGCCAACTTGTCTAGCCTTAAAGATCAGGCCAGTGGTCAACCGATCACCCTTCCAGACTCGTGTTCAAGTTTAATCAAGTTAACCTTAGGGATGTTACATTTTCCCCCTTACATCAATTCATCCTTAAATTGTCCCTTTGTATGCATTCTAGGGTCTAGGGGTTTGTTTTTATATTATCCTAATTGTACAGTTTGTCACATCATCTTTACTCTCTTTGTCATGCTTTCAACTGCTTCATCATTCCACTTTTTTAGTTAATAATTGATTCTTATCTATATCCTTATTTGTATCATTATTCTAATCTTTCATTTGATCATCTTTGATCTTTTTTGATTACTCTGATTTTGCCTTAATTATTATGATACCCATTACTTCCTTGATTCTCATTCTTCCTTTCAGTTATTTTCAATATCTTTGTGTCATTGCTTAACTGCTCCTTATCCTTAATCCATGATAATCATTTCACTTGTTTGTTGCTTAACTTAATATGTGTGGATTTCCTTGTATATCTTTGTGGTTTTCATGTGAGTCATTCTTCTTATCTTTGCTTAACTCATTTTCTCTAATATCATGTATATATTGATCCATAGGTTCTAGATAATCCCTTAATTACATTTCCTTCTCTTTCTCGTGTGTCTATATTTGATCCTTTCTTTTTAATCTCAAGCAAATTCTAACTACTATGAATCTATCTCTTTTGGACATATCGTGTTCCTTTATCTCATTCTTATACTTATCGTGAAGCATACTAGCTTACACTAGATGCTTAGTTATACATATATGGAATAACATTCATATCAAATTATGTATATTCTAACTTAAATGACATTCATATCCTTATATGTATCTAACACATCACATTATTCAAACATAATAATCTATCAAAACAATTATAGGTACTTTCTAGAGTACCTACACTAGCTAGGTCATGCAAGTCCTTGAGCAGTAAACATTCAAGCTGATAACTTTCTGACATCTATTACTTATTAGGATACTTACACTAGTTAGGTCATTGCCATAACTTGTGTAAGTTACTGACTGGTAAACATTCAATTTCACTATTTCATATTATCTTATATCTTATCTCATTCTTTTCTTATCTTAGGCATTCATCACAATGCCTACTATTTCCTTTCTTGGGAAATCTATGTTTCTTTTCATATCTCATTAGCTCATAATACTAGGATTTGAAAAATCATGAAAAGAAATTTCATTAATTTATAACCTCAAAACTCAAATCTAAGTGTCACCTTAGAATGACATTATCTATAACAAAATAATCAAATGAAAGGAAAGAAATCAAACATAATTCCTAATCGTGATATAAACATAAGACATAAATCCTAATGTCTTAGTTTGAATCTTGTTTTGGATCTAAAACTGTTACATCTCGAATATCCTTTAACTGTTCCTCAATACATTTTATCATTTGTTTCATTCTTACATATGAGGCTTTGAACCCTTTGATCTATTGCCCTAAGTCTTTGATTTACCATTCTTATTCTTACTGAAATGAACCTAAGGGCCTTATAAGTTTTAGTAAGGGTTCTTTCCCTCGGTGGAGCCTGAAAATATGTGTCATTCCACTTGTGGCGTTACTTCGTGATTCACTCCTTTCTTTATTTTCTACTAATCTTGCATCTTAGTTTTCAAGACCCACTAGTTTCCAATCATTTTGTAGCCCATCTTAAAAAACATATTCATAAAAAGGGGTTTTGAATGCCATCCTTCAAGATGTTCTAATCCATATCTAAAGTGAATCAAAATAACCATGATAATTGATCCATATGGTAAAGATCTTTGAGCCTTTTGCCGAGCCATGGTTAATATGTATTTCATGATGGCTCGTGGTAGGTCGTATCTCTTTCCTCATCTCATAATAGGGTTATCAGGTTCAGGTTTGCATAAGTGACTAAAGTCCTTTATATATCTCGAGGTAGTAAAATGTTAATTATGAAGTGATGTAGGACTTGGGACTTGAGTGATAACTCTTCCAAAGTAGTGTGGTCTAGAATGTGGAATTCACTTATACTACAATTCCCAAATTACATTAGTGGAGGTTTCATTGACAAGACATCTAAATAGCATATGAAGTAGATAGATGGTTATAATGATCCTAGTTCCACACACATAAGTGATTAGGACTAGAGGGTTGACCACTTCCTCTATGAGGTTGGCATAAAAGTATATGACAAATTCTATGTAAACGGATGGGGAACAACTCATGAACGTTAACCAAAACTATGACTCCAATGGTTAGAGTATTTCTTGTTTCCTAAGTTCATCATAGTTACCAAGACAAATGAAATAGGGCGAATATGCAATCCTAATCCCTATTCCATAATCATACTGATTTGTTGTGTCAGTATCAAGAAATAAGTCTGGGTCATAAAATGTTTTTGACTCTTCTTCCATAATTTTGAAAATTAAGTTTGGTAATTTTGAGTAGGATTCCTAGTAGGGTTTACACTCCTAGGGGCCACAAAGGTCTAGAAGAAATTGGGGAGGTCTGGGATGAGTAAGAAAAGATAGGTGGATGCCTTTTTATGATCTGCTTCCACAACCAATTGATTGACCACCCTTGTATTTGATAGAGGTTGACCATTGACCTATGATTGACTTTTCTTTTCTTTTCTTTTTTTACCTTCTTTCCTCCTTTTCCTAACTTAACATCAAAATAAAAATATTCAACTTTACTCTCTCATTTCAGTTTATTGGTATTATTGTCCTTTTGGGTAGGTTTTGTCATTCTTAATTTTTTCAACTCCATGGCTGCTTGCATTACATGGGATCCTATCTTCTTTGACTTGCCTCCCTAATGCGAAGGTATATCAATCTTTACTACCTTCTATCTTGTTAGAGATAAATTATCCTTATCACTCTACTGTTACTCTTTGCAAAAGGTAGTTTGTCTTTCATCACTTCAACTTTTCTGTTGACTTCATCATTATTCTTGTTGTTCATTTTTGAACTTACATCCAAAGGTGCTTTCGGTATTCTACGATTTCTCTTTTTACCCACTTGACAGTAAAAGCATCATTTATGAGCTATCTAAGCATTTCTATTCTGTTCGATAAAATAATATTTTATTTCATACTAATTTATATTACGTGGGCTTGCCTACTTTAGAGATCAGATTAATGGATTTTCTAGAAATAATATGTGTTCCCGAGCTTATACTACCATAACTAGTACTCACTAACCCTAACGTATTATGCCAGATAAAGAATCATTATTCTAATACCAACTTGTCACATTTCAAAATCTGGAGGTATGATTGACATAAATCGCCTTGTGGTGACCCGCGAATCCATGACATTCCTTTACTAAAAATCCTTTTTATAACTTAAATCCATGCAAATGTGCAAAAAAATACTCTTTTGGCATCTTTTTATCTAAAATTTATGATATGCAAATTTTACTGAAAATTATTTCAAATAAATGATCTCTAATTTCCTTTGAAGTAATAAAACCTTTTTCTTTTGGTGACTCACGAATCCATGACATTCCTTTACTGAAAATCCTTTTTATAACTTAAATGCATGAAAATGTGTAGAAAATATCTCTATTGATGCCTTTTTATCTAAAATTCATTATATGCAAAATTTACTAAAAATTATTTGATATAAGTGATTTTTTATTTCCTTTTAAATAATAAAATCTTTTTTTGAAAACAAAATCCATGAAACAGAATCTATTATCAAGTTGGACGGGCACTAACTACTAAACTATATTTAGGGGATCACGTACCTGATCTCAATCGCATCCATCTTTGAAGTATATATCTCCTAATGCATATAGGTCTTCTAGCTCTCACCTTTGTTTGCCCGTTCTCAAACACAAATATTTTTGTAACTTTTCTTTTCTTTTTTCTTTTTATAATTGTTATTGAATTTCTTTAATTTCCATTGTTTACTAAACATTTATATCTTCATATATTTATGATTTATCTTGTCTTTTCTGATACATACTACATGCTTATGGGATGAGAATATATGTATAAATACATTTTCATTAAGGAAAAATTTGACCTCTTGAAATCAAAGTGTATGTTTAAAAATATAATGTAAATTCATTATAATAAAATAATGAATTTAACTTAATATAAAAGTAATGATTTTTATAAATAATTTGATTAAAGTAATTAAATTTAGCTAAAGTGAGAGAAACTTTGTAATATAAAATAATTTGTATAAAAGTATTTGAATGAATATTTTCTATAAATAATATCATTCAAAAACTTGTAAAATTTTAAAATAATAATTTGAAGAAAATTAAGCTTGAAAACACAAAACTACTTTATATTAGAAATCCTTGAAACTCATATGATTTGAACATTTTATGCTCATGTGCCTATACAAAGTAGAGATTCCTAAGAATATCCACAACTTGGATTCAATACTACTTTCCAATTTCTTGTCCTATTGCATACAAACATTCAATCAAATATACATGTAATCATATAGGAAAATAATTCCTAATTTTCTATCCTATATCTACATTTTCCATGTAATTCTGGTTTTATATCTGAATCCATATATATTCACATTCTCGGACTATTTTTTATCTAATCTGAATTCTTGACATTTACAAGTCTAAAAATGAATTGATTATATAATTTTCATCTTTATTTCTTTGGCCTAATTCCCTGCTACCTAAAACACTAAAATAGTTCAGGGATGTTTTCAAAATAATTTTATATGAAAAGGGAGTCAGAGGGTAGAATTTTCACTCACCTAATTAATGAAATTTCTGAGACCCACAACATATAAGTCTTTCTCTAGTATTAGTTTTTGCCTTTAATCCTAGGCTTAAATGCATTATTTTTGTAATCATTCTGATCTAAAACAGTTAACCAATGAATTTCTTAATAAAATATAGATATGGGATAAAAGGAAATTGAATTCACATCTAATTCGATTATTTTCCTTGAATTTGGGTTTCTTGATCGACAGTATACTAGGACTTCTTTTCAACAAGGATTCAGCTTTGGTCAATAACTTGACTGTATTAGGATTTTCGTGCATTAAGTTTTGTCTGACTTGATACTAACCGATTGATTGCCCTTTAAGATTTGATTAATTGGCTAATCCACCCTCATGCGTTTAGCTCATGGCTAACTAGTTACCTTTCTAGACCTATGTTTGAGTCTAGTCAGGATAACCCTAAGACGTGTTATATAATTTCATCCTTCAAAGATAACTTTCTCAATTTCATCATTTAATATTTTAATTTAAATCAATTAGATCATACTATTAATTATTTATTTAACTAATAATGAAAAAAACCTGATATGACTTAATAAAATTATTACTTGTATGCTAACCCTGGATCTATTAAAGAATAAACTCGTATCTCATAAACCCTTTTCTCCCCTTTTTTGTCACATTCTCCTTGAACCCCCTGGCCAACAAAATAAAACATATGAACGTGGACATTAAAAGTGTCATAAAAACATATTTTTAATTGCAAAACATGGCTAGCAAAATGAAATATATGGACATAGACAAGAAACAAGAACTTTGTTTCTTCAAAGGATTAATTAATTGAAAATTTAAGAAAAAAACCATAAAAATATATACAGAGTTACGAAAATAAATCAAGAGCCACAATAATCATAGTAAAAATCACAATAACAAATATCTATAGTGACAATCTCACAATAACAACCAAACATAATAGGTTTTGGTTCTTGTCCAAAAAACACAAAATTGGTTTTATTTTTGAAGTCATGTATTCCATCCTTTTGCATTTTGTAATACATTAATGTGTTTTTATTTTTGAAGTCCAAATGTTATTTTCATGTTATATTCTAATAGGCATGTGTTAATTCTATTAATATATATTATCTTTTTTCATCACTAATTTAAAATATAATTAATAATATAATTCAATTGATTAAATTAAAATATTGAATGATGAAATTCAGAAAGATAATATTTTTCAACAATTAAAAACATAAAATAACTAAGTTAGTTATGATTTTCAGTCAGTATAATTTCCAAATTTATTTCACAAAATTGATCTATGTAGGGTACAACTGTCTATCAACTATATTAGAGGAGAGTTGGAACGTGAGGTATTTGTAGTATCAATAATTTCACTAATATTTTAGGTAGCCTTTGACCCATGGCCAAGGAAGAAGACTTCTCTCTGACAATTTAGGTTTGCATATTCAACGAAAAGAATCCAAGTCTAACTAACATCCATCGCGCAATACGACTGTATGAATTGCCATGGAGATGTTCTCCGACATGCCCAACATCTCCTTAAGTTACTCCAAAAATGCTCTTCGATTGGGTCCCTCAAAGCAATTAAATGTGTCCATGCGTGCACCATCAAAATGGGTCCAATACCGAAGCAAGAGTGTTTCATCCACAACAATATTATGTCATGTTATTTATTGCTTGGCGAGGTGCATGTTGCACGTAAGGTGTTTGACAAAATGCGCCAGAAGACAGTAGTTTCTTACAATACGCTCATTAGTGCCTATAGTCGATGTGGGGATGTCGAGGAGGCTTGGAATTTGCTCACTGACATGAAGTGTCGTGGATTTTGGCCAACTCAATACACTTTGAGTAGCGTCCTATCTTGTGAATCACTGAATCTTTGTCGTGGTATTCAGTTGCAGGCGTTGAGTATAAAGAATGGACTTTTTGATGCCGATGCTTTTGTGGGAACTGCTTTGTTGGGGTTGTTTGGGACGAATAGATGGCTGGATGAAGCATTTTTGGTGTTTGAAGATATGCCGCAAAAGAGCTTGGTGACTTGGAATTCAATGTTGTCGTTGCTTGCACGAAATGGTTTTATTGAAGACTGTATTCTTATGTTTCGTGATCTTATGAGGACGGGGGCTTCCTTGTCCGAAGGTTCTTTTCTGGGTACTTTGTCTGGACTTGATTCTGAACAATACTTGGAATGTGGAGAACAAATACATGGTTTAGTGACTAAATATGGACTTGATTTTGAAATTAACACGGTTAATTCCCTCATCAGCATGTATGTCAAGTGCAAAGCCATAGTATTGGCACAAAAAGTCTTTAACAAGATGTCTACTCAGAATGTTGTATCCTGGAATACAATCATTGATGCACGGGCAAAAAGTGAGAGACCTCAAATGGCTTTGGAGCTATTTTCAAACATGTCCAGGGGAGGATTGATGCCTAGCCAGGCCACATTTGTAGCTGTTATTAACTCATGTACTACTTTGAAATTCTCAATATATGGAGAATCTGTCCATGCTAAGGTGATCAGAAGTGGTTTTGAATCTGATGTTATTGTGGGTACTGGACTGGTGGACTTCTATGCTAAATGTGATCAATTGATGAATGCTCATAACTGTTTTAATCAGATAGAAGAAAAGAATGTTGTTTCTTGGAATGCTTTGATTGCAGGTTACTCAAATGCCTACTCCTTTACTTCACTTCTTTTATTGCAAGACATGCTTCGATTGGGTTGTCCTCCTAATGAGTTTTCTTTCTCAGCTGTTCTTAAGTCATCATCGGCTTCAGACTTAAATCAGCTTCATTGCTTGATTATAAGATTGGGATTTGAGAATTATGAGTATGTATTAAGCTCTCTTGTTATGGCCTACACCAGAAATGGTCTCATAAATGAAGCCCAAGCCTTTGTCAAAGATTTTAGTGATCCACTTCCGGTGGTGCCTTCTAATATCATCGCTGGAATGTATAATAGAATTGGCAGGTACTATGAGACGGTAAAGTTTCTTTCTTTGCTAGAAAAACCTGATAATGTGTCTTGGAACATCACCATTGCAGCTTGTGCTCGAAGCAATAATTATACTGAGGTTTTTGGCCTTTTCAAGCACATGCTTTTTGCACATATCCAACCAGATAAATACACATTTATGAGCCTTCTATGTGTGTGTACCAAACTCTGCGATCTGGCTGTGGGAAGTTCTCTTCATGGACTTATTATAAAGACTAATTTTAATAATGTTGATACATTTTTGTGCAATTCTCTAATTGACATGTATGGGAAGTGCGGAATCATCGACAGTTCGATAAAAGTTTTTGAAGAAATGACAGATAGAAATATTATTACATGGACGGCTTTAATTACTGCCCTTGGACTGAATGGTTATGCTCATGAGGCCTTGGAAAGATTTCAAAATATGCAGTTTATTGGGTTGAAGCCTGATAGTGTAGCTCTAGGTGCAGTGCTTGCAGCTTGCAGGCATGGTGGACTAGTAAGGAAAGGGATGGAGTTATTTAGACAAATGAAATCGAGTTATGGAATTCAGCCAGATCACAATCATTATCACTGTATTGTGGACCTCCTGGCTAAAAATGGACATGTTGGAGAAGCAGAGAAAGTCATTGCTAGCATGCCTTTTCCCCCAAATGCCAATATATGGCGTAGCTTCCTTGAAGGCTACAACCTACAAGGGACATGAAATTGAAAATTGACTTGTACATTGCAAAACATAGGTAACTTTTGGGAATAACACACTGACCATGCCAATATATGGTTCTGCTTCTATCTCCTACACCTCTGACCTGAAGTCTCTGTTCAGTAGTCTAGAGACATTGAAATATTCCTAGGTAGATTATTATTATTATTATTATTTTTTATTGATGTAAGAGGGTCCATTTTGAAAATAAACTTAAAAATGAGTAGATAATCTTCCAATTTCTTTCTTCCACTTCATTTCCCTGACTTCCAAACAAACCATAAATATTTGTCTGAGGACTAAACATCCGTCTTAAACCTTTTTTCCCTTTTAGGTTCAACTGCACACATCTAAATAGTTAGAATAGTGGTAAATAAGACTGTCTCACAGTAAGACTGTCGTATTATGAGAGAGGCCTACAATGGTGGTACTTATACAATAAAACTGTCTCAAAATGGGCATTGTGACATTGGAGTGGATCCTACAATTGTGTGTCGGATCCACCTCTCCCACCAAAAGAGAAAATTGTGAAGTAATCTCATTGAAGTAACTTTTTGCAAGCAATTCTGACAATTGTGCGTAAGAAAGGTTTGTAGAAATTGCAAATCTCACTTGTGAAATCCCACAAACTGCCATTGCCCCCATACAAGGAAAATAATTTTTGAGGGCTCCTGATTGTGGCTATCTATGATTATTGTCTCAAACCATATTGTATCTTAAAAATTAAACAAGTGACAACAGTCTGGAATCAGCGATGAGGAAGAAAGAAAACATTGAAGAAAATCTTGAGGCAGGAACTACCAAACATCAGCTGTTGTCATTGCATATCAATAATGTCACTCAACAGTCTGGACACCTAATAATGAAGATGAGAAAAGGAAGGCTAGGATGATGAGGAACTGGGAAGGTGCCCCATCTCTCTAGGCATAGAAAGGAGAATTATATGGAGGAGCTTGGGTAGAAGGCAAGATCAATGCATTCCTCCAATACTGAATGTAGTAGTAAGATATCCTGAAAAATAGATATCAAGAGATTTTGATGTTGTCTGAAATTATAATATTTCTGATTTCTGTCCTTACTGTTTGCTCTTATTGGCTTTCATTTCTAACTGTTTCATTGGTAGTCATGAATTCCCTGTTGATTTACTTATGGAAGTCAACTTGATTGAGATATCCAAGTACAGTTATGCAGTTTTCGTCTTGCTTATATTGCTGATATCTAAGTTTAGTTATGCAGTTTATGCCTTGCTTATATTGCTGAATGCTGATAATATTTATCGTATATGATATGCTATTACAGTATTTCCTAAATTTTTGTGATGGGATCGGGACCTAGAAGATTGCTGCATTTCTACTGTACTGTCATATAAGAAAAAGATACTTTTGTAAATGAAACTGCTACCCACCCTTTAAAAAAGTAACGGCAAAATTTCAGTGTCTGAGCTTTTCTAATTATATCTTATAGACAATCGCTTGTTGTGTATTTCTAATTAATTGTCAATTTTTTTTAGCTTTTCTTGTTGCTTTCTTTCTGGAATTAGAAAGAAAAATTATAAAAATTGGTTGTTCTCTCTTTTCCTTCACTCAACCTCCAAAATACTAATGCACAAAGATATGCTAAATATTTCTCCCTTACCTACGACTTGAAACTGGTAAAGGCTAGCTTTCAATTTCATAATCATGATAGACAAATACAAACACAACAGATTTCTTCATGCAAGACCAAGAAGAAATCTCCATAATAAATCAGTTGCATGAGGTGAATTTGCAGGTGATATCTCCAGCACCAGAATTGGCCTTCTTGAAGCTTAGGGCAGTGAGGAGGACACTCCTAGAAGAGCCCATCAATGCCAAATTCATGTGTTGGACAACACCAAGTGGTGAGTAAGAGAAGTGAAAGCTGTTGTAGGAGTTCAATAGGGCAGTAACCCCTTCTCTTAGGAGAGTCCTATAAGGATCTCCTTTCCCTTCCAAAGCATTCCACAGTGTAATTTCTGTTCCATATCTCCTTGCTGCTACCATTCCAAAAGCTACTGCTACCTTTGTATCAGGGTTCACTGCCTTCCAGTAGCATTTGTATTCTGGCATTGTCCACTTCCTGACAAAATAGAAAACCAATAAAAATTTCATCCTTTGTATCACATTTAGAAAATACTTACTATCCCCTACTTGTTCATCATCATTATTGAGGATGGAAGAAAATAAAGAGTTGCCGTACCACCAATTAATTCAGAAGCCTTTTTATGCATACTTCATGTGAAAGCCTGAGCTTCCTATTGATTCACATGCGAAGCTCACGGATATAATTATGTTTGGTAGCTTTGCTACTTTGATTTCTTACACTGCTTAGTTGCCAGTCTTGCTTTCATTGGCTGACCGAATTCCAAAGTAACTTGTGCAGAGGTGGCTAAGTTAGACAGCCGTTGGGCTTTATCGTGACAGAATTTATACAGGAATTCCATTTTATTTCAAATTTTGAATTTTTAAGAAAATGGTATTTTGAGCAGCCTTCTAGTGTTGAAAGCCATGAGAAATGTTAGTATACTCTAAGGTTTTGTTTGCTTTGCAGGAAAGTCATTTTTGGGAAAGCAATTTTTGCATTTTCAAATGTTAGCAAGAAATCATCAAGACAGTCAAATTTTAAATATTCCATATTACAAAAGGATTTTGGAGGAAGAGAATGTAAGAATGTCAAGTTTATTTAATCAAGAATGATTTTTTCGCTTAAGAATAATTAATAGCATTTCTTAAAAAAAAAAAAAAAAGAATAACGAGGACATACTTTCCTGTGAAGCACCCAACGAGAAAATGCTTTCTATATTGTTGTTCAAACTGGGAAAATCAATTCATTTTCACAAAAAATACTTTCCATAAAATTTTAATTTTTAGAAAAACAAACAGAACCTAAGTGTAATATATATCCTTACTTTGGCCTGTTAAAAAGAAACTTCTTATCAGTTTTGTCATTTCTAATTAACTGAAGTATGACAATTCAGATTTTCAGTAGTTTAAGTTCGATAAAACTAACAAATAGTTGCTTTGTATTTAGTTTAAGAAGCACTGACACGCCAATTCACTGACATGTTATGTTTGACGTGACATGAACACAATTTGA
>JANHAO010019016.1:0-13369 GCA_026873985.1 Saraca asoca
TACTCTACAATAGATCCTATTAAGAAAGATCAGATGAAGAAACCGAATCAACCAGTGAATCTGATGAATCACATGAAGATCCAACTGAGCATAATTTCAACTTGAAAAGTCATCAATGAGGGTGATAAAGTACTTTTCTTTATTGAAAAAATTAACATCAAAAGGCATGCATATATTAGTGTGCATAATTTCAAGAAGCTGAGTGCTTGTTGTGGCTCATTTCTTTGTGTGTTTTATTTGTTTAACTTTAATACAATCCACACATACATTCATATTAAAATCTAAATCTAAAAGGATTTCATTCTTTACCAATCTTTCCACTCTTCCTTTGGAAATATGTCCCAAATGCTTTTGCCATTAGTAAGCGAAATGTTCATTGACTAAACCACATTTAGTACCAATATTATGATGCAAGGTTAAAAGTGATTCAGCATAAAGAGTATTAAGATTTAACTTATATAATCCATCAGATAATATACCACTACCAATCATACAGGTATGTATATACAAACTAAAACCACCACTACCAAATTTAAAAGAGTATCTAACTTTATCAAGTTTGGATAATGAAATTAAATTCCTAGGTATACTAGGTATATAAAGAGTTTCAAATAGAGCCAAATGGTTTCTAGTGTCAAGGATTAAAGGGTAAGTCTCAACAGCTTCCACTAGAACTTTCACTCTATTGTCCATAAAGACAAACTTTTCATTTGTTCTTATGATTTGCATTATAAGAAATCATTGCATCGTATTAGAAATATGAGTTGTATATCCAAAATCAATCCACCAAATATTATAAGGATCTTCAACTAAATTTGATTTAAAACATATGTAAGTATTAACCTTACCCTTCTTTTTGAACCAAGCCTTATGTTTTGGACAATCCTTTTGGAAGTGCCCAAACTTTCTATAGAAATGACATATGTTATATTTCGGCTCCTTGTGGATCTAAGAGGATGAGCCATTAAACTTCAGTGGTCCCTTTCCTTTCATATTATATTTCTTTCCAACTCTATAATGGATCACATAGTTTATGGAATGATTTCCTTGATGCTTTAGTCTAGTTTCATCTTGAACTAACATATTGTGTAATTCATACACATTCCACTTATCTTTCATAGTGTTATAGTTCATTTGGAAAAGACCATACTCAGAGGGTAAGGAGTTCAAAATGAATTGTACAAGGAAATTTTCATTTTCATCCATTCCCAAAGACTTAAGTCTTGCTGCAATATTTGTCATCTCAATGTCATGCTCATGCATAGTATAAAAATCATCAAATTTCATAGTAGTTAAAGTACACATCAGTGTCCCAGCAAGAGACTTGTCAATTGATGAACATAATTTATATATAATTTATATTCCTTTATACTTAGTATTTTATCATGTTTATGTGTTTAATTAGGCATTTGGGATTGGTTTTGTGGTTTGCTAAGTTTTTATGCTTAATTGAATATTATTCAATAAATTTACACTATTCTAGACTATTTCAGGATTATGGGAATATTTAGAGTTTTGGACCTTGATTTTGGGTGATTTTTATGTCCTTTGAAAGCTAAGAGGAATAGCTATAAATTTCATGGATGTTTTAGAGGTGAAATAGAGCATGAAAGCCAAAGTAGAGTGTAATATTATGATGCAGAGCCCAATCTAGTGTTTTGATCATAAGTAGAGCTCCAAAAGTTATTTTAGTGCAAACTTAAACCCATTAGTTAGCTAAAACCCAATTCTACATCTTTCTTGAAGAGCTTGGGAGCAAACTACACCATTTTGACTTAATTAATTGGCTATGAACATAAGTGATCAAATTTGTTATGGGTTGGATTGCTCAGAAAGTCTACCTTGGTGTTTAGCCCATAGCATGAGCTAGGGACTAAATTTCAATGCAAAATCTAAGTGGTAGACCTATACTTCATCTAAAGATTTTCATGTTCAAAAAGGCCTTTTTCTAACCCTAAAATGCAGCCCAACTCAGATGCAGAGCACTAAACTTAAAAATAGATAACTGATCCTTTTTTGTAATATCTTTTTACCCATTTCTAAATTTTTGCTACCTTTTGGAGGAGAAAAGTTTTGCTAGGACAAGACTTTATCTGTAATTAGGTTTTCTCTTTTCTTTTTTATTTTCCTTTTATTTTTGTAATCAATGTGTAGCTAAATTCTACTTTAATCTAAGAGAATTTTACACCATTTCTATTATTAATTGTGAGACCTAATTTAATTGTCAATTTGTTCTAATCTTGATTCCCTTAATTCCCTTTTCTTACTATCTATAATTGTTGTGGATGGTTAATTAAGGAACCCATTAATTAATTATCCAAAGTAGTTTAATGCAAGCTGAACTTCATAAACAATCTCATTGTTTATGGCTGTTTGGTTTTGGGGTAGCAATAGGATCTTAACAAGCTACTGGGGTAAGTTAATTTTCTTAGGGAATTAAGGGTAATTAATTGGGTTGCTATTAGGGTAATTTAGTTAATTAGGGTTAGTATTTTCAGGACTTAATGCTATTAATAAATTACTTAGGGTGTTGGGCTTTAGCTGATTTAACAATAAGTGTCAAGTGGGTGCTAAGCTTGGTTGACTAGTTTAGGGTGAAATTAACAAGATGTAACTAGGTATTGGACTTAATTAATATTTTGGCTAAATGGTCAAAGTAGGAATGAAATGCTAGTGTCAAGGATCAGTTAATGAAATGGTTATAGGAATCCCTTCGATTGAGCATTTTTCATTTAATTTTCCTTTAATTTTGGTTCTATTTTGCATGCATTCTATTTGTTTGATTTAATTCCTTGTCTAATTAGTATCCTAATCCCCCCATTTTATCATACTGTAAGCACATGAATTTTTGTCTTTAATCTCTATGAAAATGACCTACACTTACCCTTGCCACTAGGTAGCTTAGGAGTTCAATATTATTTTTGGCCGATTTCGATAGCCATCAAATTTTGGCATCGTTGCTAGGGATTGGCTGATTGAACTCTTTCTGTTTTCAGTTGTATATAGTACTAAAATATTAGTATTAGTGTTAGGCTTTATTGTTAGTCATTTTTCTCTTGTTGTCACTCTTTTTTCTTTGTGTATATTTTTTCTACTTTTGGTTGCTAGTAGGGTGACCAACAAAAGTAGAAGTAGAAAAAATATGATCTATATCCCTACTCATGCAAGGGATATAGATCATATTGCCTTTATGTTGCCTCTATAATATGGATCATGTTGGTCACCCTACTAGCAAGGGACATATAGATCATGTTGCTCTAAGAATCTTTCCCTTGTATAAGAGTGACAACAAGAGAAAAATGACTAAAAATATTATACAAGGGAAAGATTCTTAGAGCAACATGATCCATATTATCCATAGAGGTAATATGATCTATATCCCTACTCATGCAATCCTAGATGGTATAATCATTATGATTCATATTTTGACCAATACAACTATGGCTATTATCATCAATTAAATCTGAAATATGACTACGAAGCTAGTCAAGCCTACTACTAGCCCCATTTCTAAGCCAACCAACAAGAATATCATGCCCTAGCTACTTCTCTCAAAGAACTTGAAGACTTAATTCAGACCATGGCCTAGAATGACTTGAAGTTCCAACAAGAAATGAGAGCTAAATTTAAGGAGCTACAACAACTGAGAGAAATCCATTCTCAATTCCAACTAGAAGCACAAGGTGGAGAAGAAGTGGAGGCAAAAAATCAAGAAACACAAGTTTTAGTCAACTTAAGCCAAGAGTGAGAGCCAAAAGAAAAAGAAGAAGATTTAGAAGAAGAAAGCAACCTTCAACTTGAAGTTGTTAATGTTACTGTTGCTCTTCCCTTTCCTAATACATTGGCTGACTCCAAGAGAGAAGAACAAAAAGAGATTAGTGTGGGGGAAGACATATCTATTGTTATTCAAAGAAAATTTCTCCACATTTCCAAGTAACTAAAAGTCTACATTCTAGAAAGGCCTCTCCTTAAATTAGCCAACACAACAATTGATATTGATAATGGCATAATTAGCATTGAATTTGATGGAATGACCTTAATTTTTAATATATTTCGAGCTTTGAAATACCCTATTGATATTTATTCCATTTTATCTATTGATCTTATTGATTTCTCATTGCAAGATGTATTTTAGTTAGATAGCAAAGCTGAACTTGATGCACTTGGTGTGACAATGCATAAGGGCATAAAGAGAATTGATGAGCCATTAGAGTTAAATTCTAAAATTGAAGAGATAATAAAAGAATTGTAATCATCACTTCTAGTTCTAATTCCAAGCAACCTTCATTTCATGAAGTTGTACATACCATCTTCTCCCATTCAATGGTAGTTACCAATATTCATATTTGGTCCTGGTGGATGACCTAATGGACCATCAAGCTAATGATGTTAAACAAGCATGCTTCTTGGGTGGCAACCCTAGTGTTTACTTTCTTTCCCTACCTCTTTTATTTGATTTGTCCATAATTTGTTCATGATTTTGTGTTTACATTAAGAACAATGTAAAATTTAAGTGTGGGAGAGAGATTTTAGGATTGTTTTATTTTGTATTTTACTTTGTTTTGCTTTGATTAGTGAAGAAAAAATTTTGAAAAAATTATGACAAAAAAGAAAAAATTTTGTTTTTGTTGTTTTATGTAATTTTCATTGATGATGAGTTTGTTTAGGCCTTGAGTATGTTGCAATTAATTTTGATGGATATATAACATGATTATATAAATTATCTTGTCTCTTGATTCTTGAATTTGATTAGCATTGTGATAGAAATTAAAATGTTTATGGATTGATTTTGGTAGACACAACTTGTGAGATTTTGAGCTATTTTCTATCATTTTAATTAAGTTCCTTCTTTTTTTTCTTGTCTATGGTTCTCTTTCATGAAATTGTTACTCTAGAACTTGCTTTGACTCTTTTTGTGATTACATTGACACATGCATGCATAAATATGATTAAAGCATTCTTTGATTAAGCCACTTTTGCCCTTTTAGCCTACCTTGTAATATACCATTATTGTGTCCCTTTAAGCTTATTTGACCTTTTTCTTCTTATATAGCTCATTAGAAAGTCAAACCTTGAATGTCTTTACCTTTTCCTAACCTTAGGGATTAGTATAGCATTTAATTCATTGGTGGGATGAATTCTTGAACAAGTGTGGAGGTGTGCTAAATGTTTGTTAAAAAGGCAATTGTGATTCATTTCAATGGTCAAGAACAGAAAAGAAAAAAACAAATGAAGAGGAAAAAAAAAGAAGACAAGAGAGAAAAAAAAGGAGCTCAATGCAAATCAAGAAAGAAAAAGAAGAAAGAAAAAGAAATAAAAAATATAAATTTGAAAGAAAAGAGAGCTTAAAATGAAATGAAGTACAAAAGTCAAGAAAATGAAAAAGAAAAAAAAAGAAGTGATAAATATGAAATTTGTGATGTAGATTCCAGTTTTAAATTACTTTTTTGCTTGTTTAGATCTATGCCACAATGCTCTATTAGTTTCTTTGGTTTTGCATTTCCATATTCATAACATTCTTTTCCTTCTCCTTTCCCTTAACCATATTACAACTTTTGTGAAGTTCTTTTAATTTATGCTAAACATATGATTTGAATAGTGGAGATTTGATGATAAGCAAGCTTATGGTATTGAATTTCCAAGGAATGAAATTGAGTGAAATACTTTTCCATTTTAAACACAGATAGAGTTGTACGGAGAGCTTACCTTTTGAGATTCTACCAAAGTTGATCTACTTGCCTTTTGAATGAAATTGCTTTACTAGTTAGTTTGAGTTTTGAGTTGTCAAGAATGTGTTTCATGAGAAGCTATATCCCTTAAAATTTTGGTTGTTTCCTTGCTTTTGGTTCTGTATTCTCATCATTGTTGAAAACTTTTAGACTTTGAGTCTGTTGACACCAAAATTTGGCCAATGAGATTTTGTCCAGTAACACTCCTAACTACAAGTTAAGAAAGAAGGAGAGATAATGGTAATGAAAGTTAGAGAAGACGGGAAAGGAACAATGACACCAAGAGTTTAGCATGGTTCGGCTAAAGCCAATTCTTGGCCCCTACGTCCATGGTGCTATTTTATTATTCACTATCACAAGGTCCCCTTTCTTTCTGGCAGCTGATTACAATGGCTGTATGACTTTCTTACAACAGACAAAGTGCCCTCTTACTCAGGTTTTCTCACAGGGAATTCTCTCTTTTTCTACCAGCAGAGTTTCTGCATGGATTGCTCTCTCTCTTCCTATAATGGTCCCTCCCTTTCTATTTATAGTAAAGGGAGAGGTTACAAATGTAATTTTATGATCAGCAGAATGATTATACTCACCGCTTATGACATTAAATGTGAGCCGTCAGATAACAAATGTTAGGCAAATCATTGTCGGAGTTCCAGGAAGCTGATGTGTCATCTTAAGGCTTGAGCTGTCAAATTGGTTGACATATTCCTGATTGCTGACTGGGCTCCATACGGGCATGCACTGGTAACGAGCAGGCGAGGAGGTGGGAGGTTGAGCGAGCTGGGGTTTCGAGTGGTTGCCTTCATTTGTCATTCCCAGGGGTGATTAATTGGTCTTACTTGTTGCGAGCTTAAATCCTCGTCGGGGCTGTGCCTTTTGTCATGATGCATTGTGAGATTTTGTAGCTTTTAATTGACGACAGGAGTCTTCATTCTGCGGAGTTGCATTCTGAATTGGGTCCCAACCTTAATCGATTGTGCTTGCTCCTGAACTTAGTCTTGTCTAAATAATGCCCATAACATAAGTCCCCCAACTCTCAGCTCTCTTTGCGTGCTGGGAGTTGCATCTTCATCTTTGTTTTCAACCCCGAGTGTGTTGCGCAATTTGGCTTGTAAAACTGCCGTCGATAAATGTGATGCGATGTTGCAAATCGGTCGTGCCTATTTACACAAGAGCCTTTCGTGGAATAGAGATTTTGCTCGAGTGTGGGGTTCCTAACTGATTCATGCAAGAATTCCATGCTCTTTGCGTATTATTTGGACGTAGGGTCATCTGCACAAGCATTCTATGCGGGGCATGCACATTACTTGGACGTAGCTCATGCAAGAATTCTACGCTTTTCGTGCATTACCTGGATGCGACATCATCATTCTACCCCAGACCCGCGTAAGAATTCTATGTATGTTCACGTAGTACTTGGACGTAGGGTCGTCAGCACAAGAATTTTATGTAAGGTATGCACATTACTTGGACACGGCTCGCACAAGAATTCTACACTTTTCGTGCATTACTTGGATGTGAGATCATCATTCTGCCCCGGACCCGTGCAAGAATTCTATGTATGTTCATGCATTACTTGGACACAGATTCGTCCATGCAAGAATTCTATGCGGGGCATGCACATTACTTAAATGCGGCTCGCACAAGAATTCTACGCTTTTCACGCATTACTTGGATGCGAGATCATCATTCTGCCCCGGACTCGTGCAAGAATTCTATGTATGTTCACGCATTACTTGGACACAGGGTCATCCATGCAAGAACTCTATGCGGGGCATGCATATTACTTGGACGCAGCTCGCACAAAAATTCTATGCTTTTCACGTATTACTTAGACACAAGATCATCATTCTGCCCCAGACCTGTGCAAGAATTCTATGTATGTTCACACATTACTTGGACGCAAGGTCATCCGTGCAAGAATTCTGTATGGGGCATGCACATTACTTGGACACAGCTTATGCAAGAATTTTATGCTTTTCATGCATTACTTGGACGTGAGATCATCATTCTGCCTCAGACCCACACAAGAATTCTACGTATGTTCACGTATTACTTGGCCGCAGGGTCGTCCACGCAAGAATTCTGTGCAGGGCATGCACATTACTTGGATGTGGCTCGTGCAAGAATTCTACGCTTTTCGCACATTACTTGGATGTGAGATCATCATTCTGCCCCAGACCCGCGCAAGAATTCTATATATGTTCATGCATTACTTGGACGCAGGGTCGTCCGTGCAAGAATTTTGTGCGGGGCATGCACATTACTTGGACGTGGCTCATGCAAGAATTCTATGCTTTTGGCGCATTACTTGGATGCGAGATCATTATTCTACCCCAGACCCGCACAAGAATTCTACGTATGTTCACGCATTACTTGGACGCAGGGTCGTCCATGCAAGAATTCTATGTGGGGCATGCACATTACTTGAACATGGCTCGCACAAGAATTTTATGCTTTTCATGCATTACTTGGACGCGAGATCATCATTCTACCTCAGACCCTTCAGCATGTGAGTGGTTCATCTCCCCTATATGTATTTCATGCGTAACTTTTCTTTTTTCAATGACTGCTGATAATCATGCTTTTTGAATTTTTATGCGTTTTCCTGACCCTTCATTTATTGTCTTTCGCGCTACCCCAACTGTTGGATCGTGGGTAACCAATAACTCTTCCAATCCGATGGTCAGGTTGTTTCTCTTTTAAACTGGGGGAGCTGTCTTGCTCCCTCTCATTAAGTCATTTGAAATTTTCAGTTTCCTTTTGCCCTTGTTTTCAGCTTATTCTGCTAATTCCAGAACTGCTTATTCTCATCAGCCTTCCTCCGATCTTCTACCCGTCACTTAGGCGTTCCTCACTGAGAGCACAACCGTACTCCTATCGGACTTCCTTCTTTTGGAGAACTGCGGTACGTACCCTTTCTCCTCTCTATTTTTTCTCTGTTATGGGGTTCTTGAGGGTCTTCTCTACTTGTTAGTTGATAGGTCCAGTTATTAGATTATTCTTTTGTGATTTTGGCTCGTGGACTTGTTAGTTGCTTCTAGAGCCATTAGGCATTGTCCTTTGGTTTTCAGGATTGAGCAGCCTGGGGACCGCCTTCTTTTCTACTTCTTCCTTTTCCTATCATGCCTTAGGTAGTTGATTAGCTTAGGTTGCACATGGCCTGTGATCTACGGGGGTTCTTAGTTTTTTTTTTATACTTTCTATGTGGCTCACTCGCAGCGGCCTAACCAACTTTCTTCCTTTGTAGATGGGGGTAGGTCATGTGCAACATATCTGATGGGGGAGGATGACAAGGAAGTAAAAACAAGTTTGGATGCGATAATGGCGTGACGTGCTGGTGATGCAACACCTAGCGGAAGAGGAGAGGTTTCAACCTTTGTAGCTCGCCAAGAACTTTCAGGGGGCTCGGGAGCTATGGCGAGAAGAGTCCCATGGGAGGAGTATGTTCACATTCTATGCTTCCACGATGCAACTTTGGGATGTTTAGCTTGCCGTTTGTTCCCATCGGATGCCTAGAGGATGTAGCGCCATGGTTCTGGCAGCGGATGACTACGTCACACATCCCCCCAGAGGTTTCGTTGTTATGAGCTTACCACACTTTATGGTGGGGTTTAGATTTCCAGTCCCTCCTTTTATTGTTGATTTCTTGAATAGGGTGAAGCTCAGTTCGTTTCAACTGACCCTTAATTTGTATGCCTCGCTAATCTCCCTTGCTTTAGTATACCTTGGTAATTGCTTACCACCACATTCTCCTGAAACACTATGCTACCTTTACAACTTGAGGTGCGCGAGCTCGGCCGATGGGTTGTATTACCTCACTACTCGAAGAATGCCGTATAGGGATATTTTGCCAAAGGGGGCTGCTATTGGTAAATCTAACGTAGGGCCCTACAAATATCATTGGTTTTACGCATCCTGCCCCTCGTTACGATATCTCAAGAACTTTGATTTTGTTCTTACTCCTGGTAAGTTAGCTGAAAGTGATCTTGCATGGGGGTTTTTCCCTTTCCTTATTTTTTTTAATATGTCCTCTTTTTCACTTACTCTCCCTCTTTTAGCAACTGGAACCAGCAAGAATCCCACCTTAGAGGCCAGGGAGCTTGAGGTTCTGGATGGTTTTCGATCGGTGAGCGATCTCGAGAGTGACTTTTGTTTCAATGATTCTCGACTCTATTTTTATAGACTCGCGCCTCCCTTGGACATCGAAGTCACAGAGGATATCGGGGTTCGGCAAGCATTGAAAGTCAGACCTACCAACTTTGATGACTACAACAGCGTTATGGAGCTCATCCTGAAGGCACCACCATCTCGAGTTGTGAAGCGAGGCCTTCCACCTCTAGAGGTTGAGATCCCCCCTCCTCTTGTTGACCAAGTTCTTACTACCAGGGGAGAAATGGACCCGAATATCACCACACTGCCTCCACCCACCGAAGTTGCTCCTCGAGAAACGACCCCATCACCTGGGTCTAAAGCGGTCATAGTCAAGGCTGTCATTCTGTCTAGTCCTCCTCCTTCAAGATGGAAGGTTGACAAGGGGAAGAAGAAAGTGTCTTCTCGTGACGGTGAGGGTGAATTTATCCCTCTCCTGACTGAAGCTGGTTCCATGACCAAAGAATATGCTTTGACCCTAGTCCAAAACATGAGTACGATCATAGGACCGAAGCAAAAGGTCGGGGTGTTGGAAGCCAAGGAATGCACCATTGGGAGGCTCGCAGGGTACGCTGCTCATCATGGTCTTGTGGTAAGGTCCAGTCATCATTTTTAGTCTTAATAACTATTTCATGGTTTTTGATTCAAGGTTTTTCTTTTCTCGTAGAATGTCTTGATGCTGTTGAAGATTAAGGAGCTAGTGCAATTTCTGGAGGACAAAGAATTCTCGCTTGTAGATAATCTTGCAGCTTCCGTTGCTGAAAACCAGGAGTGGCACAAGAAGATCAAGGGGTAGAAGCTAAGCTTGTAATCGAGATGTAGCGTCGCAAAGCCGTTGAAGTGAAACTCGGGCATGCTTTGAATGACTTGAGGAAGGTTAGGATAGAGATGGATGGGATGAATGAGAATCTTCAGGTAGCCAATACAGCTGCCGAGAGGGTGATACAACAAGCAAAGTCTTTGGATCGTAGGGCTGATGTCGCTGAAAGGGAGTTGGAGGCGGTGAGGAAAGAGCTATGTCTTACCAAGGCGGAGATGTCTTTGAGGGTAACTGTTGCTGCTAGGAAGTCGAGGCAACAAACTTGCGAGGAATTCCTCTTCACCCTATGGAAAAAACATCTGGAATTGGATTTCGCATTTTTCGGGCCAGATGCCATGGAAGCCGTGGAGTCTTTTAAGAGAGACGCTGTCGAGCTAATCCCCTGGGCGAGGATAGGGGTGTTGAGGTAGAAGTTCCCAGTGAGGAAGCTATTGCTCCATCAACCGAGGCTCCTGTTGATTCTGCTCATGATGCTCCTGAAGCTTTGGTTCCCTAGAGTGATTTCTCCTTTTAGCCCCCTAACTATCCCCCCTCCCCCTTTTTTTTTGTCTGTAACCTATGGATATGACAACTTTTATGAAATTCTGGACTTTTGATAATTCAAACGCATGATTCTTGTTTCCATTTTTGTGAGTTCATATTTACTGCTATCTTGTCACATATTAGGTTCCATTATTCTTTCTAAAATTACATCATGTCTGAAGGGAAATATATAAGATTCTATACAACCAAAATTTCCTTTACATCTTTCACTGGTAAGACTGACGTAGATGCTTGGCATTCCAGGCATGGGGGAATTCCTTCCCATTTTCGTTCGCTAAGTGATAGGCTCCATTGCTCACAAATCTTTTTATCATGTATAGGCCCTCCCAGTTTGGTCCTAGAGTCCCTTCGCTAAGCTTGCGTGCTCTTGGCAGGATGAGACATAGAATGAGGTCACCTAGGTTGAACCTTCAGGATCGTACTTTTCGATTGCAATATCTTGCGATGTGCTGCTGATGTGTAGCGATCCTAAGGCTAGCTTTGTCCCTCGCTTCCTCCACAAGGTCCAGGCTTGCAGCGAGCAATTGGTCATTTTCCCTTGGTTCAAAGGTAATTCTTCATTGTGTCATGACTTCGAATTCTGTGGGGATCATTGCTTCGCATCCGTAGACCATCGAGAAGGGGGTTTCTCCCCTTGAGCTACAGGGAGTCATCCTGTATGCCTATAGTACTATCTGTAACTTGTTGGCCCATGCTCCTTTTCTAGCCTCTAGTCTGGTTTTCAAGATTTTCTTAATGATTTTATTGACAGCCTCCACTTGCCCATTACTCTGTGGGTGATCCACGGATGTAAAACTCTTAACAATTCTAAAATTATTACAAAACTCGATGAATTGTTCGCTTGTGAATTGGGTTTCGTAGTCGGTGACGATCTATTGGGGGACCCCATACCTGCAAATGATATTATTCTAGACAAAGCTTAGAACCTTAGAAGATAAAATTTTGGCGAGCTCCTTTGTCTTAGCCCACTTTGTGAAGTAGTCCACAGCCACGACCATATATTTACAATTACCTCGTGCTTTTGAGAGTGGCCCAATCAAATCTATTCCCCAAATAGCAAATGGCCACGGGCTCGCCATTTGCTTTAAATAAGCTGGTGGAACTTGGGGAACCTTTGCGAATCTCTAGCACTTGTCACACTTTTTAACAAGATTTATCGCATCCTGCTTCATGGTTGGCTAGTAGAACCCTTGTTGAAGAGCTTTCTGTGCCAATGATAGCCCCCCAACATGATTTCCATAATGTCCCGCATGGATTTCTTTTAGGATGGCATCACCGTCTTCATCGTCAACGCACCTTAGGAGGGGAGTTGAAAATCCTCTTTTATAAAGAACGTCATCGTAGATACAATATCTGGTCACATGCGCCCATAGGCGCGGTGCCTCAATCTTGTCTTCTAGCAAGGTTTCATTCTTCAGGAAGTTAATGATGGGGTTCATCCAAGAGTCAGGTTTGTCTGCAATTACTATGATTTCATCTTACTGTTCGATGTTTGGGGATGAAAAGAGCTCTATTGGAATTGACTCCATGAGATTCGGGTCGTTTATTGTGGATAACCGAGCCAGGGTGTCGGCATGAGCATTTCGAGCTCACGAAATTTGGGTAATTTCGGATTGCTGGAAGGATCCTAATAACTCTCGAGCCTTTTGGAGATACTTCGCCATCCTTTGCTCGTGGGTTTGGTACTCGCCCCTTATTTGACTGACAATAAGCTGTGAGTCACTGTATATTTTTAGTTTTTCCGCCTGTACCACCCTAGCCAATCGTAAGCTTGCTAGCAGGTCTTCGTACTCAGCCTCATTATTCATGGCTTGGAATTCAAATTTTAAGACGTTAGAGATTCTATGCCCTTCTGGGTTGACGAGAAGTATCCCTGCGGCAGATTTTTTGTTGTTAGACGATCCATCGATGAATAGTTCCTAATAGGGGGCCTCGGAGACCTCTACAGCTTCCCTTACGGGTCCTGTGAATTCAACAATAAAATCAACTAGTGCCTACCCCTTAATGGCCATCCTGGACTTATACTTAATGTCGAACTAAGCAAGCTCTATTGCCCACTTAAGCAGTCATCCAGAGACATCGATCTTTTGCAGGATTTGTCTCAAGGGATATTGTGTAAGAACTCTGA
>JANHAO010019017.1:0-13367 GCA_026873985.1 Saraca asoca
TTATTTTGTAGAATTTATTTCTTGCTCAAAGATAGAAAGTGGAGGATCTCAACTCAATGAAGTCATGTTTACTCTTAGAGCCATGCAACAAAAATTTGAAAGAGTAAATATGAAAATTGATGGGCTTGGTGAAAGACTCACTAATATGGAGCAAAGTAGACATTCCCATGCAAAAAGAACTAGAAGAAGTCATAACCAACATGGAAGTAATGAAGGGGATTGGAAAGTTGAAAGAGAAGAAGAAGAATTGTCCACATCTCCTAATAAGACTAAATGAAGTGCAAGAAGAAGGGAAAGAGATACTTTAGGTAGAAGACATGGAAGACATGAGAGACATAGAGGGGAAAGGTTGGACTCCAAGCTTCACAACATCAAGATGACCATTCCTTCCTTCCAAGGCAAAAGTGATCCGAAAGCCTACCTTGAATAGGAAAAGAAAGTGGAACTAGTCTTTGATTGTCACAACTATTTCAAAGAAAAGAAAGTGAAATTGGTGATTGTGAATTCATTGATTATGCTATCATATGGTGGGATCACCTTGTGCAAAGTTGGAAGAGAAACTTGGAAAGACCCATGGCCTCTTGGAAGAGTTGAAGACCATAATGAGAAAGAGATATATCCCTTCACTCTACTATAGAGAGTTGTACCAAAAGATTTAAGGCTTTACTCAAGGTTCCAATAGTGTTGAAGACTATCACAAGGACATGGAAGTTGTAATGATAAGAGCCAATTTGGTAGAGGATAGGGAAGCTACAATGGCATGTTTTCTTCATGGCTTGTACCATGACATTGCCAACATTGTTGAGCTCCAACACTATGTAGAACTTAAAGATATGGTACACGTGGCAATGAAGGTGGAAAGGCAACTCAAGAGAAAACCTTCTTCCAAGGGTGCACATCAATCAAGCTCTTTATGGAAGCCTCATTGGGATAAAAGACATGAATTAAGAGACTTCCAAGGCATCAAAGGGAACTTGGCTAAGACTTCCTCCAAGCTAAAGGGTGAAGATGCAAAAGGCAAAGGCAAGATGGAATTTCCCCAAAGGCAAAGAAATATTAAATGCTTTAAATATTTGGGACATGGACATTATGTTTATGAATGCCCTAAAAAAAAGGGTGATGACTTTAAAAGCCAATGGTGAAGTTGAATAGGGTAGTGAGTAAGCGAAAGAGGAGAAAAGCTCAAAGTCAAGTAGTGAAGAGAGCATTGACACTTGTGAAGTGGCAGTTGAAGGAGAGTTACTAGTTGTGAGAAGAATTTTGAGTACCCAATTCAAGGAGGGTAATGAAGAGCAAATAGAGAACATCTTCCACACCAGATGCCATGCCATGGGAAAAGTGCGTAATGTGATTATTGATAGGGGAAGTTGTGCAAATGTGGCTAACACAACCTTGGTTGAAAAGTTAGCCTTGCCTACCCTAGCTCATCCCACTTCTTACAAGCTTCAATGGTTGAATGAAAGTGGGGAGCTAATGGTATCAAAACAAGTGCTAGTTTCTTTTTCTATTAGGAGGTATAAAGATGAAATCTTATGTGATGTTGTTCCTATGAAAGCTGCCCATATTTTGTTTGGTAGGCCATGTCAATTTGATTGACATGTCATACATGATGGCTACCTCAATCGGTATAGCTTCAAGAAGCACAACAAGACTATCAATCTTGTACCACCTCCAAGCAAATTCTAGAGGATCAAATAAAAAGAGAAAAGAAAATGAGTGAAGAGAAAATGAAAATAAGTAAAGAAAAAGAAAAAATGAGTGAAGAAAAAGAGACAAAGAGAGAAGAATAAGAGAAAAAGAGAAACAAAAAAAAAAGCAAAGTGGAGTGTTTTTGCCAAGACTAGGGAAGTGTGGCAAGCATCTTATATCCATAGACCTATGCTTGGTCTTGCTTGCAAAGGAGCTTATTTGAATTTTAACCATGAAACTCATGTTTCTCTTAGTGTTTGTGAAACAATTTTGTAGGGCTATGACAAAGTGTTCTCCAAGAACATACCCCACAATTTGTTGTAATCAAGAGGAGTAAAACAATATGCACAACAAGCCAACAAAGTGTTTGAACTGGGTGACTCTAATGTTGGTGCCAATTTTAATGTTCATGACTTCTCTTCTTTTGATGTAGGTTTTGATTTAAGGTTGAATCATTTTGAAGAGGGAGGGAGTGATGTGAAAATGGGAGACCAAGCTGAGACTCACCAAAATGGTTTGCATCACCACTTAAGGGATTAATGATCAACAAATATTACTACTTTGATTTCTTCTCATTCTCTTCCTTTTTGAATGTTAATTGAGTTTATTTTAGTGATTTGCCCTTGTTTTGTGATTTGGACATGATTTGGAGCTTAATTGATTTAATTGCTTAATGTTGGGATTTTAATACTATTTCAGTTTTTGGACTATAAATTGAGCTCTAGATGTTAGATTGGGTCAATCTTTATATGGTTGAAATGCTAAGAGAAAGATCTACAACTTTTTTGTTGAGGCTAGAGCCCAATTTTGCCAATAGTACTCTTGAAATTGATCATCAAGTTGACCCATAGTTTCTATCCAGATTTGACCTTGGCACAATGTTTGGGCTATTATTTTGTGTCATTTTGTGTATCACCTTTGAAACCTTTTTGAATTTATTTTGGAGCTACTTTTCCCTTTTATTTCCCTTAATTTTATGGTGAATTGAGACTTGGATTTGTGTTGTTTTGTGGGCTTTTTGGTAGCCTAATTTTTGGCCAGCCTTGTTGGTTGAGTTGTTTGGCCATGTTTTTTTTTTAGTCTTTTAGCTTGTTTGCTTGGTTATCTAGTTGGGTGTTTAGTTCGGCTTGTTAGGACATGAACCCAGAAAATTTTTGGAGCCTAATTGCTAAGAAGGGAGGCATGTTTCCCTCAACCATGGAGATTAGTGAATTTGAGAATTGAATAGTCTTCTTCCTTGAGCAAGTGCTCTCTTAGGGTTCTTACAAGAACTTCAGGACTTATCAAAGATTTTCTTCTTTGTGGCACCAATCTTCATCACTTATCATTGTCCTTCTATCTTTCTAGAGTGTGGCATGAATATCTTTCTTTTTCTTTCAATTTTGGGTGTTGAATTGGAGATATATCTATGGGCATTTCCAAGGGAGATCACATCCCACATAGAGATTATTTCTCTATTTCTTATTTCTATTATTTCACACTTTTTTGTCTCTTTTCTTTTTGACTTTGTAGAGATCTTCATGACAAGTATTGATTGATTCTTTTTTGTTGTTTTCTATGAAATTTATCAATTTCTTAATTGCATTTTTGCTTGGTAGTTTTCTTTTTTGGGGGATGCTTAAGCTTAAGTGATTCAAGCTCCACTTCTTCAAATCATTCTCCGTTGACTAGACATTATTGTAATAAAATTCCAAAGTAATCTACAATCAAAGTTCTGAAGTACCTTTGCCAAGGCCTAGTAATTTAGGATTGACAATTGGTAATTGGTTAGTTTCAACAAAGGCCAAGCATTTTAAGATTAATAATTGTTAGGATGCCTCTATGTGGGTTGATAGTGATGTGTTGAATTGGGTTGATGATGAAGTAATGGAAATGAAGATTTCTCCTTTATAGACTAATCTCTCAACACTTGAGAGCCTCTTTGAAGAAGGGAATTAAAAATTGTCCCTCAATGATCTTTAAGGTTGCTCGCAAAAAGGATACCATATGCAGTTTCAAACTTGATAATTTTTTCATTTTCTATGGTTGTTGTGTTTTGATGTTAGGGATATGACCAACTTTTAGGTATTTTCAACAATCCATACTTAGGGAAATGAACCTATGCCCATCACAACTAACATATAATTCTTGAGCTTTATTAGAAGCCTTTGAAGCTGTCTTTCAAGAGATCAAGGATTTTGACTTCACTCTGACTAGCAAACTCTTTTTCAGTTTCTTCACCTACCTCCTTAAGAAGAAAGGGACTTGGATACATTTTACACAAAGACCAAGAAAAGTATTGTTCACCAACACAGATCATTGGAAGAAAACATTCTTTAGAATCAGGGAAAGAAATGGATCTACTTGCGGGAAAGATGACCAAAGTGGGTTCCTTTTCCTAGTGATATGCTCTCCCTTGGCCCCTTCTCCCAACAAGGCTTTTCCAAAAGACTTAAGTTAGACCTATCAATTTGTAATTAAAAAAATTGAGCAAATGAGCCCCCTAGATTTGAAGACCATATTGAGTTTGTGTTCTATTATGCTTTATCTTTATTGCTTTATGTTTCCTTCTCTGTTTTATTAATTAAAATTTCATTATTCTCGTAGATTTTCATCTCAGGATTATGTCAAGCTTTGACTTATCAAAGCATAACTACTTGAGGAAGGGTTACAAATCTTCAATCAGTTGCCATCCACCAATCATGTCATTGATGATACTCGAAAGTGTAACTAGGAAGGTAATTATAAAGGATCCCTAGGTCATTTTCCTTCTAATTGGGATAAGGTCAATTTTTTTTTAGATAATGGGTCCTCTAAAAAGAAATTGGCCAAATTACCCTTCCTTTGGAACCAATCAAAAAGGCTTTTTTAAGGATTTGAGGTTTGCATCCAACCTTGAGATTGCCATGAAGTTTCTTGAAAGTTACAAAATGCCTCCAATGAATCCTCCTAAAATTCCCATTGGTTATATTTATTTAGGCATTAAAGGTACTATTCCCTTGGATTCATTTTCTATAAGGGGTTCAATTATACACAAATAGCAAAAAATCAAATTTTTTTGGATAAGGACAAGGAGATGCTTAATCACAGGATAAAGAGGACAAACCTAGTCAAATTCGCAAGTCTTTTAGTTAGTAATCATCTTCAACAAGGTGCTTGCTTGTTTGCTTTTGAGGGAAAGATTTGTCAACTAAGTAGCTTTTATGAAAAAGCTGAGGACAAGAATTCTTATGAATGGATAAAAATAACCTTTAGCAATGATAATAAAAAGGTTATCATCAGGGAAAACACAATACAGACTATGCAAGTTGACATGTAGATTATGAATTCTCAGTTGAAATGTTCGGAGCAAGAACCCAATTCCTAGAAGCAATTGAAGTTTTGAAATCTAAATATGCTTAAGCAAGAAAAAAGATAAACGAGTAGATGGCCTTGTATGCTGAAGCAAGTAAAAAGATAGATGAGTAGATGGTCTTGTTGAAGTCAATATCTGAGAAGTTGGAAAAGGCCAATACGCTCACAATCATCGGATTTGTAGAAGAATATGATTTGGCACTAGATCAGGTCCATGTTTTGAATCCAATGTTTGAGTTTTCTGCATTTAGCATTAAGAAAAAGGCTGTCAATTGGACAAAAGATTTGGGGATGCCATATACTCCCCACCCTTGATTGGAGGAATAATGTATGAAATTGTAAACAAAAATTAATGACTAGTGATGAATAAAATATATCATGTTACCATTCATGCCAATCACAACCCTGAATTTTGGAATGTGACACAAGTTGCCTCTTTACATAAGACTATTAAGATTTCTAAGAATCTTAATTAACCACTATTTAGTGAATAAGAAATTTCCTAAAGTATTTCCCAATAATATAAATAAATAAACTTTTTATTTATATTTATTTTTAGGAATTCTAGTTAATTATTACTCAGTGAACAAGGAATTTCCTAAATTATTGCCACAATAAAATAAATAAATAAATAAATAAATTCTTTATATTTATTTATTTTAATAAATATCTCATAGTTGGATTATCAATTATCTCATAATTGAATTATTCTCTAAATAAATAAATATGGATACATCTGACCTTATGTGTATGACCCTTAAGTTTGCCTCTAAGCTAATAATGGGACATGATTATTTATAATTAAATTAAACACTTTTAATTTAATATTTGGAAATAATCTCTTAAATTCTAAATCCCATAAGTCATTATTAACACTTAGCAACATCTCATGAAGACCTAATTAGCGTCAATTATAAATATGAACCTTTTCAATTGCAATTATCATGTAGTGTAGTCCTTTCATTCATTTAAAGTCTTGGTCAAACTTAGGATATGACATTAAGTTAAAAATCCTAACCATTCAATAACTATGTATCCATTCTTTTATGGATGACTCATTTGTGAAACTCAGAAAATTCTTTTCTAATTTTAGCTTACCTTGGCTAAGGATTTCCTAAGTCAGGGCATTCAGGAAACATAGGACATTCTCTTTTTATTTTGAGAAGTGATGGATCCCTTATTAACATTGACAATCCTCATACATAGCAATGCTATACCGAACGTTTGTCTTTTTTATGATTCCTAAGAATTAGAATAACATTAAAGTATAACCAATTATATATAAGATTACTATGATGTCTTAGGTCTAAGGACCTATCAATAACATTGCAACATGAGAATTCCAGTTTGACTTATTCAATTCCATTAAGGAATTCTTGGGTGGGTCAATTGTAACATCCTGAATTTTCTAAAATGGATTTTGATAACAAAATCACTTATCAAGAAATTTGAAAAGGGTAACTTTGAAAATTTTGAGAATTTGAAATTGTAATTTTGGTACACGAAGAGCTTAGACATAGTGGAAATAGATTTTATAAATAATAGGGATCTTCAGAAAGTTGAAGTTGTTAATTTGGATGCTCATAGAGCAAAAAGTGTGTTTTTAGAATTTAATATTCAGAAAAACTTTAGAAAGATCAAAATTAGGGTATAGGTGCCTAGCAAGTGTAAACTTATAGTCATTATGAAGCTAATTAATTTAACTAATTTGTATCAAAATTTCATGATCATTGGTGATCGGTGAATATGTTAATTATAGACCCAAAGTTGAGAAAATAAGGAAAAATGGTTTAAGGTAAGATGAGTTAAAAAGGAAAGTTGACTCAAATTTTCTTCATTTTTCCATTTTATCCTTATAAAGTTAGTTTCCCTTATCTTTTTCTAGCCAATTTCGGTTGCTTCATGCAACCATTTGCTTCTTCTCCAAGTTCACACTCTTTTTATAAATTCTCTCTCTCTCTCTCTCTTCAAGTAATCCTTCATCCTTTCATATAAATTTCTTATATTTTTATAATTGATTCCTCTCTTCTTCCTCTTCAATTTGACATCAGAATCTTGTTGATTCATGGAGTAAAAGTTAAGTTATAAATTTTTGAAATATGCTACCACTATTCACTTCACTATTCAACCCATGAATCAATATGATTTTTATGGTGTTTTAGAGCTTAATATATTAGATATAGCTTATTTCTATTAAATGGAATCACAATTTAATCATAGATGATTAGTTGAAGAGGAAAAATCCTTGGAAAATCTGAAATTTAATAAGCTCTTCTTTTGTGTTCTTAAAGAATATTGAAGATCATTGTGCGCTTTGTTTGGTTTATTTGTTTCTAGCTATTAAGGTGAGTAATTCTGACCTTTTTTATGAATCATGATGTGTTCTTGTTTGTGATTGGTTGATTAGTTGATGCCAATGGATAAAATGAGTTTTAGTTATTGCGTTGCCAAATTTAAGATTGAATGGATTTGTTGAGGTGCTGTTTGTTTTGCTATGGGAATAGCTAAGTAATAAGCTTATTTAAACTTTCAAAATATGTTGAAATAAATATTTTCAATAGAAGGTTGAATACAAAGTTGTTTCCCCTAGTTTTCAACTATTTTAACACAAAATTTACTTGTGTGAGTTGAATCACAGCTTTTTGAACTAAACTTGTGATCATACACACAAAAACCTAGCAATTTTATTTTTACAATTGAACTTGAACTTTGAACTAAATTTGTATGATTTGAATCCATATTTCTTACTCAACTTTTTGATTCTAATCATGATTCAACTCGTGTTTAAATTTTGATTTCCTGAAAGTTTTCAAATTTTGGCAAGCAGACTTGCATTTTCAACTAAATTTCCTCAATTTTACTTGAATTTCTTCAGCAATTTTGATCACAATTCTACTCAAACTTCAAACCTGATTCTACTCTCAATTTTGATCATACCTCCAAAATTTTTTTCACTCTTTTCAATTCAAACTTCTCTCTCTTTAAAAAACTATTTTATTTCATTGGATCTAAGCTTACATGAGATGTAGTCAAATTGAATAGAAATAGATGAAAAGTCTTGAATGAGTAAGTTCCAAGTTAATACTAATTAATCTGGTGAATGTTTATACACGAATGTTATGGAAGCAATGTGGATTGTCACAAAGAAAGTGTGATAGAAAATGTGTGTTGAAACAGTGATGGAATGATGGATTATGTGTTGATAATAGGAAAATAATTGTGATACTTGTTATAATAATGGGACTCATATAATTAAGAATAAGGTCTATGTTTGAATATTTTGAAGACCAGTGTGTGACATATAATGGCAGTTGTTGACGAAGAAATTTGGTTTTGCCAAATTCTAGTCAACCGAACTCAATTCTTGAACCCCAAGTTACTTTATGGTTGATGAAATGGGAAATGAAGAAGGTGGAGAGAAAGAATAGTTGTGGCAAATGATATTTTTAATGTGGTTCGGCTAAAATCGGGTGGCACCAGTCTCTACATCTATGATAATGTTATTATTTTAAAGGAAATTCTACAGAGTTTTAGTACATGTTTTCTAGCCTATCTTATAGTGATCATCCTCTTCCTATTTATAGAGGATAGGAGGTCACAATTATAATTTTACAAGTTGTAAATACATTACATCAAGCATTAAATGTACAAGATAATATAATCTTCTACAATTCAACTTCTGTAGGTTGCTTTCTGTGGGTGGGCCCCATTGGGCTGCTCTATGTAGATTATCCTCATAAGTTGAGTCTAGAAAGGTGTTTGCTTGATCTCAACTGGTCTCTAGCTAAGTGGCGTGCTTCATCTCATGAGCCAAGATTCCTGGCTTAGGGCTCGTTGCTGTCTTTCGGGTAGCGAGGATGAGCTCATGAAGTGAGCTTGCACAGAGTAGATCACTGACTGTGTGAGTCAAGAGGTGTGCTCAGCATCCTAGGTTGCTTATCGAGTTCCTTTTATATGGACTTCATCTTCATTTAGGGCTTCGTCAACCCATTTTTCATGCATACTAAATTTCAGTCATAAGATAAGCCCCCCAACTCTCAATTTCCTTCACAGATTGGGAGTTATAATTTTACCAGGGTCTCATTTTGCAATTTGTTGTATAGTCAAAATCTTTTGTTTAGACTATCATGTTCTCATTTCAAGCTTCCAATCTTTCATTTCGTCTATTTTAGGCCACACTTCCCTCTGAGCATGCCTTGTAGCCGTTGATGTGGCAATCTCATTTCTTTTGGACCATTTAATATGGAACAGTCGATTATCCTCTAGATTCTTCATTGAACCCAAACTTATTTATAAAGCTTGAGAAGCTCTTCTTGCTTCTTCATGAAATAGTCTGATAGGTGCTTTAGCTAAGCCCCCAATGTTTCTGATAGTTTGGCTTCCTGTGAAGCATTGTGAGGCGTGTATGGCCTGTTGCATGAGATTATGAGGCCTGAATGGCCTATTTCATGTGACTCCTAGGGATAGCTTCTCTTATTGGTTATTGGGAAGTCTTATGTAAATCTTGGATTATTTCCTCATGATTTGCCATGAGGTTAAGCCTTTCCAGCTACGCTTTTTAGTGTCTTTTGAATTACTTTGGGCGTGAGTCAAGAAAGGAATCGTTAGCTAAGGAGGACGACAAGGAAAAGATTGAGGAGCTGGTATGCTCATCAGTTCTCCAGCCGGTGGGAGTTCATCTCTTGGGAGCTAACCCTCTTGCTTGTGGAAGTGATAGCTGTAGGCCTTTTGCTTTAATCCTGTGCTTTGAATCTTTTGATGTAAATTCACCTTGTTGAGTGGGGCTTTCATTGAAATGAGCTTTCTTTGTAACTCTTTGTGTTAGAAGTACTACATATCACTATTGATAATGTAAATCCTCACAAATCATAGCTAAATGATATTTAAGTGACCAATTGGCCATATTTTCTATTAAGCATCTGAGTGTCTCGAATGAGTGATATCTGGATAGGCAATATGAGAGCTGTGAGCATTTGGTCGCATGAGAGCTGATCACATTTGATTGCATGAGAGCTGCATCTTACAGATCACGCCATAGCAATCTTGTTGCTTAGCTTCACAGCAATCTCGTTGCTCAGTGGGTGGCATGAATTTTGAACTTGCTAGCAATCTCGTTGCTTAGTGGAATAGCAATCTTATTGCTCAGTCTCATAGCAATCCTGTTGCTCAATGAAGTAGTAGTCTTGTTGCTCAGTCTTATAGCAACCTTGTTGCTCAACGAGACAACAATTTCATTGCTCAACTTTACAGGAATCTCATTGCTCAGTCCCACAGCAATCCTATTACTCAGGTAGATATTCAAGTTTATTTTAGTGCCTATACACCTTAGCTGATTAGTTGGCAATGATATCGTATCTGGCTTTGTTCACACAAAATAATTTTCTTTATGAATAAGATTTGCCAGAGACAACTAGATAGAAAAATTTGAGACACTTTCATTTACTTTTGAACATTATAGAATTAAAATATAGTTCTAATTTAGGTTCCTTGCTCTAGATTGGGATCTTGCTGGGGTTACCCAGTTTGTGACCTTGGTGGCTTCACCACATAGTCCTATAAGTGGCCTCTTTTGATGAGGTCTTCAATAGCATCTCTGAGTCCCCAACATTCCAAGGTATTATGTTTGACCTCGTTGTGATAAGCGTAGAATTTACTTGCATCCCTAAATTTGTTGGGGGCCCTCAAGGGCCTTAGCTTCCCAAAATCTTTTATATGCCTTTCTATGGCAAAGATCCTGTCTTAGGTGTCAGACAAGACACTATAACTTTCATGGTGACCTTGGTATCAAGGTCACTGGGGTTTTGCCCTCTTCATGAGTTGATGAATGAAGTCGGCCTTTTGACTGTCCCCGTCATTACTCCTCTTTTTAATGTTATTAGCCTAATTAGAATTTCCTAGGCTAAAGGTTTCTTCTCATCTAATTTGCTTGGCAGCTTGTTCGTAGAATTCAGCAAAATCTCATACTGGGGACTTGTATAAGCTCTTGTATAGCTTTCCATTTTTGCAGAGTCCCACCGAGATTACTGTCAGGATATTCTCCTCTGAAGGATTTTCCACTAAATTAGCCTCTTGTCTGAACCTGGCTATGTAATCCTTCAGTGATTCATTCTTTCACTGAAAGATCATCATGAGGTGGCAAGGTGGAGTGAGCTACTTCTTTAATGCTCAGTACTAATTAATGAATTTCCTCTAACATTCTTCCCAGCCATTGACATTGCAAACTGGGAGACTTCTGAACCATGCTCGAGGTATGCTCCCTAATGTACCTAGGAAAACACAACACTTGATCGGAGGATCAATTGTCTGGAGATTTATCTGGACATTGAACGCATCCAGATGGTTAAATGAGTCATTATTCCTATCATATAGAGGAATCACGGGAACTTTAAACTTGTGTGGGAGGGGCTGCATCTCAATTTCTATAGAGAATGGTGAGCTCTCCTCATTGTAAGCTTGCTCATTTTGAGCTCGGGGGTGCTTTTCTAGCTGCTTCAGCCTTCGAAGCACTTATTTCATTAATGGGTCTTGCGTTTTAGATTGTAGGCTAGAGGATTATTGATTCCTTTTCCCCTCTTGGTCGTAGGAGTGGCGACCTGAGGTTTGTCTTCGACTGGTCTCATTTGAGCTTTTGGCTGGGTGCAAGGCCCTATGTCATTGAGCTTCATAGTTCTCGCGCATTTGGTGAGCTAACTTTTCCCCATGAATTTCCTCACATAGTTGCTGGAGTTGCACAAAGATCTCTTCTTGTCTTTGTGCATCTTAGGTTTGTGCTTATGCTATCGCTTTAATTGTCTTAGGCAACTCTCTCACCATGTTCTCGAGCATTTGTTGGGATTGGTGAGATGTTTGTATGTCATTAGTTTTAGGGGCAACAATAGATCGACGGTGAGTTTCGGGGGCAAATTGATAGTATTTCTAGCAGCAAGAGTGCCTGTTGGCTGGGCAGTTGGAGTGTTTGAACTCCTAGTGACTCTCCCTCTGGCCATTATAGCTGAGCAGAAAAGCAATCAAAACATAAATGGGCCCCACCTTCTAGCACTAAAATGTTAATGGTAAAATTTGGTAGAGCACCAAAATGTTAACAGTGAAATTTAGTTCTACCAAATTCCAATCAACCAAACTCAGTTCTTGAACCCCAAGTTGCTTTTTGGTTGATGAAATGGGAAATGAAGAAGGTGGAGAGAAAGAACAGCTATGGCAAATGATATTTTTAACGTGGTTCGGCTAAAACTGGGCAGCACCAGTCCCTACGTCCACGGTAATGTTATTACTTTGAAGGAAATTCTATAGAGTTTCAGTATATGTTTTCTAGCCTATCTTTTAGTGATCCTCCTCTTCCTATTTATAGAAGATGGGAGGTCACAATTGTAATTTTACAAGTTGTAAATACATTACATCAAGCATTAAATGTATAAGACAATATAATCCTCTGCAATTCAACTTCTGTAGGTTATTTTCTGCGGGTGGGCCCCGTTGGGCTGCTCTTTGTACGTTATCCTCGTAAATTGAGTCTAGAAGGGTGTTTGCTCGATCTCAGCTGGTCTCCAACTAAGTGGCGTGCTTCATTTCACAAGCCAAGATTCCTGGCTTAGGGGTTGCTGCTGTCCTTCGAGCAGTGAGGACAAGTTCGTGAAGCGAGCTTGTGTAGAGCGGATCGCTGATTGTGCGAGTCAGCGGGTGTGCTCAACATCCTTGGTTGCTTAGTGAGTTCCTCTTATATGGACTTCATCTTTTTTTTGGGGCTTCGTGAGCCCATTTTTCTTGCGTACCGAATTTCACTCATAACAGCAATGATATGCGATATAGATATGATAAAGATAATATAAAATATATGTGAATAATGGATGACATGATAATATGATGAGAAATGATATTATTGAGATAATTGAAAATTCCCCATGAAATATGGGATGGCAAATGATGAATCACTATGATTTTGAAAATGCAATTACTTTGTGTAATAATATGGTATAAAGTTTGATAATGTGCATGAGATATTGAAAAGTATGTGATGATGTGATAATATGATTGTTATTGGAATTACAAATACTATAAGTGATTATATAGTGAAAAGCTCATGCATGATATGAAATGATACACAATATTATGAATCAAGATGAAATATTATAATATGAAATTGATGAGATATCCATTATGAGAATGGAATGACTAAATATCTAAAAGCTCTTTAGGATTAAAATCTTTCTGGATACCTCCTAAATTTTCTTGATTTTATTTTTTTTATATGTATCTGTTTTTAATTGATTTTCATTACTAATTTTCTTTTGGAGTTTTTCAGTCTAACTTGTTTTGTAGGAATGAAAAGACTGTTCTCACTTCATCAA
>JANHAO010019018.1:0-13540 GCA_026873985.1 Saraca asoca
TTTATTTATTATTATTATTATTATTATTATTATTATTATTATTATTATTATTATTATTATTATTATTATTATTATTATTATTATTCGATAGGAGATTAATATCTAATATTGCTTCTTGGTAATTAGTAGGTTTGTCATTCTCTTGTGTGAGGAGAAAACCATATCTTCCAAGTTCATAACATTCCTTACAAGATCTCCATAGTATGGGTGTACTTTGGGTTTGATTACTTGTCCTAACCATTTGAAATACTTGATCAAGCTCATTCTTAATCATGTGATCTATATTATTTTGTGGTTCTTGAATCTCTTTAAGTTCTACTTTATTTCCACTAGCCATTTCAAGGATAAACTCATTTTCTAAAAAGATAATGTTTGTTGAGACAAAAACCTCAATAGGGTGGTAAAAGTAGTAACCCCTTGTTTCCTTAGGGTATCCCACAAATAAACATTTATCACACTTGGATCCCAGCTT
The DNA here is from genome assembly GCA_026873985.1 of Saraca asoca. Taxonomy (NCBI): domain Eukaryota; kingdom Viridiplantae; phylum Streptophyta; class Magnoliopsida; order Fabales; family Fabaceae; genus Saraca; species Saraca asoca. Next base: position 473 of record JANHAO010019018.1, read on the forward strand.
GTATTTAATGATTCACTTCATATAAGCAGAACATCCCTAAATCTTCAAATGTGAAAGACTTGGCTTCTTCTTGAACTATAGCTTATATGGTGTCTTATTAACAAACTTTGATAGAACATATTTAAGGATATATGCAATGGTTTCTAAACTATAGCCCTAGAAAGAGATTAGTAAAGTTGCAAAGCTCATCATGGACTGTACCATGTCAAGTAAAGTGGGGTTCCTCTTTTTTGAAACACCATTCATTTATGGCATTGTAGGTGGAGTCGACTATGACAGAATCCCAAACTCCTTTAAATAGTCCATGAATTCTTGGTTTAAGAATTCTCCACCTCAATTGAATCTAAGTGTCTTGATACTTTTTCTACTTTGTTTTTCTACTTCACTTTTGAATTCTTTAAACTTTTCAAATGTTTTAGACTTGTATTTCATCAAATACACATACCCATACCTACAATAATCATTGGTAAAAGTGATGAAGTAAGAAAAGGAACCTCTTGTAAGAGTAGTCATCAGACCATATACATCGCTATGTATCAACTCCAGCAATTCTTTAGCATTTTCACCCTTTCTAATAAAGGGTTTCTTAGTCATTTTCCCAATGAGACATGATTCACAAGTTTCATGTGATTCATAATCAAATGGACCCAAGTATCCATCTTTATGCAACTTCATGGACCAAGTCTATAATACCAAAAAGACTGGATGGATTGATGGATTCATTAAACTTTAGTTTCTTATTTGGGATAATTGAGATCTCTTCTTTTAGTTCTAAAATGTATAACCCATTAACAAGTTTGCCATTACCATAAAACATGTTAGCATGTGAAAAACAAAAACTCTTATTCTTAAAGGTAAAAGCAAATCCTTCTTGATCTAAACAAGAAATGGAAATGATATTCTTAGAAATTGCAGGAACATAATAACAATTATTTAGTTCTAGAATCAAGCCTATAGGCAATTCTAAAAAATAGGCTCCTACATTAATAGTAGCAACTTTTGCTCCATTCCCAATGCCCAAGTCCACTTCACCTTTTTATAGCTTTCTACTATTTCTTAGTTTTTGCTCATCATTACAAATGTGTGAGCCACAATCAATATCTAATACCAGAATTAACAAAATAGTAATACAATTTTATCTCTATCATAAGAATATTGGAGCCACAAACCTTTTTTGATAGTAAAAATATTGTACACATGTATGTGACTTGAAATAGTCATGTCTATGTCAAATTGCATTGTCTTGTGACTCGTAGTGTCATGTATGGTCTTAAATGTTTGCATAAGTGCTGGGTAAGGCATCTGGCCCTCCATCGTCGTTCTAACTTAGAGCCTAGTGTCCAAAAAATAGAGGAAGTTTTATCAAATTTTCTGTAAAAATATCTAAAAAAATGAATAAATATGTGTTTTGGAAAAGCTTTGAGCTATTGGTTCTTTTAAAGCCTTTTTTTTTTTGCAAAAATGACCATTATTATTTTCTCAGCTTAATTGCAAAATGCATGGCTTGTAGGAAGTTGTGTCTAAGCGACTTGCTACACTAGTCACACTTGGATGCTGGGGCATGACAAGGTTAGTATTAGAGCATGGTCTAGAGTTTAGGTGCATAAATCTTCTACTGCCAAAATGGGATAGGCATACCAAGTTCATGTTTGTGTCCCTGTAAACATAATCCATGAATGAGGATATGTCAAAGCCTGCTCAAGAGATATCATAAATCTTCATGTCCCTTTATGTCTTTTATAAAAAAAAACTAAAAAAAAAAAACCTTTTTTGTCTCATTATTCCTTGCTAGTTTTCCTTAAGGTGTATCTTTAAAGGTAAGTTGCCCTTTATCAAATGAAAGAAATGTTCTTTAAATTGGGTTGAGAATTTTGTAATACTTGGAAGTGATACTAAATTGACTTAGGAAGTGTGAGAGGAAACTCAAGATTGGTGTGATAAACAAAAAATATAATAAATAAAATAATAATAAGAATAAGAATAAGAATCCAAGGATGAATTTTGATTGACTGTGTGCATAAATACAAGTGGTTTTCAACTTTTAGTGATAGGATAGATATATTTGCATCTATGACTTTATCATTTAGTGTGAGGTAGTAAGATGTGGTTATGTCCACTCTTATATACTATGAGTTTTGCATATAGTATTAGTGCAAAAATAAGAGACTTAATATTGTCATTTGATCTATTTATTGTTTAGATGATTGACAAATGATGTCTTATTCTATTTTCATTTCGACAAAACCCAAGTTAGTGCAAGATTTTTTTTTTTTTTTGGTTTATGCAAATTATGAATAGTGTACATTTATTTTATTTATTTATTTATTTATTTATTTATTTATTTTCCAATCAATTGATTTTATGTGTATTGGAGGAGACTAAAATAGCTAATATATGTTTTGTTAGGGCCTTAGGTGAAGTTGATTATACATAAATTGTACCGCAAATATATTAGAGCACATGCTTGGTGTATTACACACAAATACAACCTTTGCTTTACAACAAATTAAATTATTTCATCTTCAATCTGCCTATATATCCATCTACATGCTCTCCTTATTATTTAACCATTGGCTTATTCTCTGCAATTACCTGATTTTCCAAGTCTTTTTTTACACAAGTTTTCTTCATTCTTACTTGCCCCAAAATTTATTCCCTAGTAACATCAAGTATTAGTTGTTAGTCATCAAGACTCTTTCTAAACAATGTTCTTTTTAAATAGTAACAAAATTGCCATTATTTCCCTTTGTTTTCCCTTCAATTTCATAGGTTGGTTGGTTTGCCTTTTTTCAGATTTAAACTCAGGTTCTTTTGTTTTATCTTGTGTTGTCTCTTTCATGCATGAAACGTAGTCTAAAACAAACTTGGCTTCAACTTGAATCGATCTATTTTCAATAACTGGAATCAATTAATTCGTTTAAAAAGAGACTCAATCATTTATGGTTTTTATCCTGGTTTATGTGACAAATTTTGGCTACAAGTAAGGGCATAGATTGATTGCAATCCTAATATAGTAATTTTGATATTTGTATAAGGTTTAGCATATAGAATTTATCTTGGCTGTTAATGGTATATAAGAAACTAGTTTGGTCACCAACCATAAAAGCACTAACTTAACCTAATTAATGTTAGAATGCTATTTCACAAGTGAATTTTAATCTTTTATGCTTTAGAGGAGTGAAATGTGTGTGTGACTAAGCTGGTCAGACCAAGCAAGTGACCTTGGAGCTAGTTGGGATGGTAATAGGTAGAGATATGCAACAAAGAGCATGTGCAAATTTGGCCAAAAGCCCGTTGACCTTAAGGATCTATTTCTCTAGTGCACATATCAATTGCTAAGTAATTTGTGTTTAGTTAGTGTTAGTGCTAGCAAGTCTTGAGATGTGTTCTTTTTTTTATAGAGGGACTGATGTTCTTGGTTGTGACTAACTTTAATTAATGTTATGTCTAACAAATAGGGGAGGCTAATATAGTATGTCTACAATGTGTTAAATGAAGTGGACTTTAGGAGTGTTAAAGATCTTAAGAGTATGGGAAGCAAAAATCTAAGAAAACTAGAGTTCTGGTTGTGATACTTCAAGTTCACAGGCTATTTGAGGGACTCTCTCTATTTTTCCTTAGATTAAATCATGTTTTAATGCATTTTTATGATGAATTAAGATAGCTAGGAATAATTGATAATGATGTTTATTAAGTATCCTTGTGGTAGTAGTGGTTTTAGGCCTTATGTGGTTATTAGAATAATGTTGTTGCACTAAAAATTGTGTATGCTAATCCTTAATGAAATATGTTTCAATAGGATGCTATGTGAACATTTAGTTGAATTGGCCTTATTCTATGCATGAGCAAAAAAGGCAAGCTTATGGCTGGATGTTTCCTATATTAAAAAAAAACATGAAAATATTGATAATTTGGCGGTTGTAAAGGGCTGACCAAAAATGGGCAGATAAATATTTTAGTTATTTATTCAAACCAATTAAATTGCATTCAGGGATGGATAAGGTGGTTACAAGAATTGTAAAACTTCGGATGAATGCCTCCATTTGGATAGAGAATTTTAGACTTGGGGGTATTAGATTGGAAATAATTAAGGAGTAAATATAGGACTAAGGGCTCCTTATGGTACAAGGGTATAGACAAACAAAGGAGTTACTCTAAGTGTGGTTTAAGTGAAAGATGGCAAGTATGAATTGTTCTTGGACTCAAATCAAAGGAATATAATATCTCTATTTTCTTAATTTATACCTTCTTAATCCTTTTTTCTGAACCCTAACGTGTGAGTCACCAATAACTAGACTATTCTTCATATCATACTACTTTCATCATTCTTTTTCCTTAGAACGGTGGTAGAATTTGAGGATTGATTTTTTTAAGAGGAGAGAAATTTGTAATGCCCAACTCTCTTTTGAAATAATTTTCATAAAGCTATATTTTGTACAAATTTTGTTATTGGGCAATACTTGAAATTTATGCTTGAAAGATTTGAAAAAAAAAAGTATTTTGAGGTCTTTTAGTATAATATTTGTTTTAATTGTATGGATTTATTTTTTTATTTTAGTAATAATAATAATAAATTTAAATTATTATTATTATTATTATTGTTATTGTTGTTGTTGTTGTTGTTGTTGTTGTTGTAATACCTAATATGTTTTAAGTAAACTTTCTTACTCTAGGCCCCTTGAAAAATTATTTTTTAGAGGGAAGAAATTTGCAATGCCCAACTTTCTTTTCAAATAATTTCCATAAAGTTATATTTTGTACAAATTTTGTTGCTAAGCAATACTTGAAATTTATACTTAAGAGATTTGAAACAAAAAAGTATTCTGAGGTGTTTTAGTATAATATTTGTTTTAATTATATGGATTTTTTTTATTTAAATGAATTAGAAAATACTTATAAAAGAGTAAAATGTTAAAGTATTGATTTTAAGTACCTTGGTAAATGAGTAGTTTATTAACTAACAAAATCTATGTTTTAATTTATTAAATATGCTTCAAGTCTTGCTTAAATGAGGTTTTAAGATTTAGAAGTGGTTTGTTTATTATACTTTGTCCAAACCATAATAGAAATTGAGGTACGTTAAGTAAGCTTAAATTTCAATTTTCATGAATTAAAGAATTAATTAAATCATTTAAATTAAGATATTTATTTTTATAAGCTAAATAATTTTTAGTTCGTTTGTCATATTTTTATGATATTCAAACAATTTTTCATAGTCTAGCAAATTTTCCCTTTGCATTGTGATAGTTAAACCCTTTTTCATTTATTTGCAAACATCTTTTCATTTAAAAGAAGTTCCTTTAATAAGTGAGAAAAAAAATACCAATTAATTGAATAATTTTTTTCCCTCAAAATGAAACTCTAGCCCCCAATAAAGAGAGAAAGAACTCTTCACCCATTTTTCCTTCACACAACGAACTAGTGGTCCACCAAGCTCCAGCCAACCCAACAGTCATGTGCCTCCATCTCCACCATGAGACTCCAGCTGTCGTCAAACTTCTCTAGTTTGCTCATTGGCTTGTAACGAGTTAAACCAATATGACGTTTATAGCTAGGCGCCCTATTTCGAGTGCCTCCAATGCTAACTAACCCTCTTTCTTCAACTCAAGTGAGCTATTGTTTGCTTAGTGGGAGTGGTTAGGTATTGCAAATTTCTTTGGGAATCTAGAGAAGCAACAATAAACTTCCAATTGAATTCAAAAGGATTGGTTAAGCTCCAATTGGTGGCTACTTGTTGACTTGGAAAGTGAAATTCTCAAAGCTTCATCAAGGTGAGTAGATCATTCACTCTCTTCATGGTTGTGCTATAAGTTGTCATTCCATGTTTATGTGTAAACTTAAAATTATATTGTTTGAAACTTGAGAAACTGACCTTAGGTATTCGACATGTTAGTGTTATATTGTATTGTGAAACTCTTGGAAGTGAAGTGTGAGAATTATCAAAACGCTATGTTTAAATACATATCCACATAAATGAAATTGTTTCTTGGACATAAATAGACAATATGATTAGGTTTTAATGTAAGAGTGGTTTGGATATTGAAAACAAGTAATTTTGAAATTATGGATTGTTTGAATGTTGGAATTGTAGTATGCGAGTAGCTTGATTGTTGACAAAGATTGAATAATTGAATGTGTGAGTTGTTTGTCCCTTAAAGATTAGCTTGTATGATTGATTTTGTTCCATAATGAAAATATTCATCCTTTGATTAGTTTGTGTAAATGATTTTGTGATGTGAACATGGGAGACCAAGCTAAGGCTCACCAAGAGGTTTTGCATTTACCAAGGGGACATTTGACAAAGAGCCAGGGCAAGAAGGATGAAGGAGCTATTCAAGGGTTATGTCATCAAATGTTGCCACATCCATACTCCACCAAGCATCTAACATAGCAGTAACTAGCAGCTTACATGGGCTTCACTTGGCATCCAAATTGGCAACATTGTGACAACCCATCTTGGTATCACATATGGCTGAATGTTGGGATATTTTGGTGTTGTTTGGGATGCCCATTATATGGCCAAATTGAGGCTGACTTGTGTTGGTTGGGACTCTAGCCTTAGCCACTTGGATCAGCTGAAGATGAGGCTTTTTATCATGTTACATTTGGGCATGAAATAGACTATTTTGTATTTCACTTTGTAGGCTATTTGACCCCTTTTATTTCATTACCTTTTGGGTCAATTGGTCCCATGTGTTAGACATTATTTTAGAGTACTTTTTTTAGGATTTTATGGCCTATTTTTTAGCTATTGTTTTGGCCTTTATTTTGGCTTAGACATAGTTATTTGTTTGGCTAGCTTGTGTGTTATTTGGTTGGCCTTGTTTGGGATTTTAATCCAGCCCATCCTTGTGTCTAATTGCTACAAGGGAAGGTATGTTTCCCTCACAATTTAGATTTGATAAATTTATGAAATAGAAATATTTCTTCTTTGAGCAAGTGCTCTCCTAAGGTTCTAGCAAAAACTTGAGACTTATCAAAGAGCTTGCTCTTTATGGTGTCAATTTTATCACTTATCACTCTCCTCCTACCTTTCTAGAGTGTGGCGTGAATATCCTTCATTTTTCTTTCAATTTTGGTACTGAATTCTTGCTGAATTGGAGTAGGTCCATAAACATCTCCATGGGAGATCACATCACTTTGCTTCACAATAAGAATGTCTCTTGTAAGACTAAGTGGGATGATTATTTCCCCTATATGATTAAAATGGGTGGTTATGAATTGGTTCTTTGTATGGGCAAATGTTAAATTCTATTTCATATGGATGAGTTTGTAAATTTAGTTTATTATATATGTGTGTGCTAGGCTTTTGGGCCCTCCATGAGTTTTGAGCTTTAAAATGGCTAAGTTGTAAGTGTTATAAGTTTTGATAGTATTTGTTGACGGTGGAATTTGGTTTAGTCCAAATCTAACCAACCTAAAGAGTTCTTTAGGACTCAAACTGCAATTTGGTTGAACAGGTAAAAAATAAGGAGATGAAAAGCTAGAACAGTAAGAATGCAGAAGGATTTTTAACATGGTTTGGCTAAAATTGGGTAGCACCGGTCCCTACATCCACAGTAGCTTTTATATATCTGATGAAATTTCTACAAAGTTTCTGTGTATATTTCAGGCCTCTCTTACAATGATCTCCTCCCTCCTATTTATAGAGGCTGGGAGGTTACAAATGTAATTACATAAGTTGTATTTCTATTACATCAAATAATAAATGTACAAGACAACCTAGACTACTACAAAATGGCTTCTACAGGTTGCTTTTTGCAGATGGGCCCTACATATTACTTTTTATAGACAAGTGCTTTGTAAGTTGTCTAAGTGGAAGTATGACTTGTGCTCGACCATAGCTGGCCTCTAATTAGGCAAGATGCTATATAAGCTGAGGCTCTTGTCCAGGATTACTGCTGACCTTGACCAGTGAGATCAAGGTCACTCTTGGCGATATGAGTTCGTGCATGGGAACTATTGGCTATGCGAGTTGGTGTTACTGTCTTGGTCTGGTCCTTTGCTCCAAGCTCGTGGCTTGCAACCTGGTGCTCTTGTTTAATGGCCTTGAGGTAAAATGAACGTGCTCTTGTTTAGTGGCCTTGAGGTAAAATGAACTAGGTTGCTTCCTTCAGACTTGCCTAGTGGGCTTTTGCCAACCCATTTGCGAAGTGCCAAAATTTACCCATAACATTAGCCCCCCAGCTCTCAGTTCATTCTGCGGACTAAGAGCTAAAACTTGCTGGCAAAAGCTAGTGATCATTGTATGAATGTCGCTTGTTAACAAGCTTGAGTTGAATGCTTTGATAGGTCATATAAGAGCTGCAAACAATTAAGTATGGATTTGAGCGCCATAGTGCCTCAACTGGACCAAAGGTCATAGTTGACAAAGAGTTTATTTTGAGTGCCTCCATGCCTCAATTGGACCAAAGGCCGCAGCTGGCAGTGAGTTTATTTTGAGCATCTCCACACCTTAACTAGACCAGAGGTCGCTTGGCAAAGAGTTTATTTTGAGCATCTCCATGCCTCAACTGGATTAGAGGTCACAGTTGGCAGTGAGTTTATTTTAAACATTTTCATGCCTCAACTGGACCAGAGGTCACAGTTGGCTGTGAGTTTACTTTGAACATCTCCACGCCTTAACTGGACTAGAGGTCGTAGTTGGCAGAAAGTTTATTTTGAGTGCCTCCACGCCTTAACTGGACCAGAGGTCATGGCTCATAGTGAGTTTATTTTAAGCATCTCCACACCTCAATTGGACCAGAGTCACAATTGGCAACACTGTACACACATGATGCTTGAGAGAATTGACAGCATGTGAGCTTGGAAGGTCATGCGTGCTCAATAATGAGGAGTAGATTGCATACATGCAAGCAAAAGATTACTTAAGAGGTGTGCCAATCAGCAAATCAAGGCTTCTTTCAACAAAGACAAAGAGGAAAGCTCATGCACTAGCTTCTAAATATCATTATAAAAAGGTTCTCATGGTGGAGGCTTGCCCTTGGTCAGGATACCTTTGTCGGGTTTGTTGCTTCGCAGGTCGCACCATGTACTCTCTTAGGCGGCCTCTCCTAATCAAGTCCTCTATTGCATCTCTGAACACTTGGCAATTCAAAGTGTTGTGCCTGACCTCATTGTGTTAAGCACAAAACTCTTCTTTATTCCTCTGCCTGTAGGGTACCTTTGAAGGGTTAGGCCTTCCGAAGTCCTCTTTATCCCTTTTTATTATGTATATCCTATCTTAAGTGTCTGACAGGATACTGCAGGTGTCACAATGACCTAGATGCAAAGGTCACTCGTCTCTGGTCCTCTTAGTGAGTTGGAAATTGGAGCTATCCTTTCCTTCTCCATGACTTCTCCTCTTCCTATTTTGATCAGAGTTACCCGTCTCAGGCTTCTTCAAACTAAAGGTTTCCTCCCATCTAATTTCTTAAGTGGATTGCTCATAGAACTCACCCAGGTTGCTCATAGGAGACTTGTATATGTCCTTGTACAACATCCTATCTTTGCAAAGTCTCATAGAGATGGCTATCAAAATGCACTCATCCAAGGGATTATCCATATTATTGACCTCACACCTAAACTGGGTGACGTAGTCCTTTAGTAACTCATCTTTTCATAGGAAGATCATTGCAAGGTGGCAAGATGGTGTGAGCTGCCTTTTCACTACTCTGTATTGGTCAATGAACCTCTTTTGGCACTCTTCCCAACTGCCTATGTTGTGAGCTGGAAGGCTTAAAACCATGCCCGAGGTTGGCTTCCCAGTATAGCTAAGAAGATGCAACATTGAACCAGGGAATCAGTTGTTTGAAGATCCATCTAGACATTGAAGTCGTCCAGATGATCATATGGATTGCTATCTCCGTTGTACAGTGGAATTACGGGGACTTTGAGTTTGAGAAAGAGGGGCTGTGCTTCAATCTCTTTGGAGAATGGCGACCTCTCCTCACTGTGAGCTTAATCACCTTGAGCCCAAGGTTGTTCCTCTAGCCACTTTATTCTTTGAAGCAGTTCTTCCATCATTGGACCTTGTGTCTCAGACTACAGACTAAAAGGTCATTAATTCCTTTCTCTTTCCTAGTCACAGGGGTGGCGACCTAAGGTCTGTTCTTGGTTGACTTTGCTCGAACATTCAACTTGTTGCTGCTAGTGTACATTTTCAAGTGTAATGACCTCGACCTGCCTTTACACACCATAAGCCTATGCTTGTGCTAACACTGTAACTACTTTAGTTAATTCTCCCATCATATTTTCTAGTCTCTCTTAGCGCTAATGTCAGGTTTGTGCTCCATCGATGCCATTAATAATAGCAGCAAGTTGATAAGAGCCAACTAGGGGCAAACCAATAGCAACACCTATGACATGAGCAATGGAGGAGTCTATTGTAGATACATGACCTTCCAGCTTATCAAGCAAAAGTTTGAAATTCTAGTGGCTCTTCCTCTCACCATTAAAACTAGAGAGGAAATCAACCAGAATATAGATGAGTCCCCATAGATGGTGCCAAAATGTTGACGGTGGAATTTGGTTCAGTCCAAATCCAACCAACCTAAAGACTTCTTTGGGACTCAAACTGCAATCTAGTTGAACAAGTGAAAAAGATGAAAAGCCAGAACAGCAAGAATGCAGAAGGATTTTTAATGTGGTTTAGATAAAACTAGGCAACACTGGTCCCTACGTCCATGGTAGCTTTTATTGATCTAATGAAATTTCTACAGAGTTTTCGTGTATATTTCAGGCCTCTTTTACAATGATCTCTTCCCTCCTATTTATAGAGGCTAAGAGATTATAAATATAATTACATAAGTTATATTTCTATTACATCAAATAATAAATGTACAGGATAGCCTAGACTACTGCAAAATGGCTTCTACAGGTTACTTTCTGTGGATGGGCCCTACATGTTGCTTTTTACAAACGGGCTCTATGTAAGTTGTCTGAGTGGAAGTACACATTGTGCTCAACCTTAGCTAGGCTCTAGCAAGGTGAGATGCTATATGAGTTGAGGCTCTTGTCTGAGATCACTGTTGACCTCAACCAGTGAGATCAAGGTCACTCTTGATGATACGAGTTCACGTAGGGGAACTACTGATTATGCGAGCTGGTGCTATTGTCTTAGTCTGGTCCTCTGCTCCAAGCTCATGGCTCGTGGCTCGGTGCTCTTGTTTAGCAGTCTTGGGATCAAATAAACTGGGCTACTTCCTTCAGACTCACCTATTAGGCTTTTACTAGCGCATTTGCAGAGTACTGAATTTTACCCATAATAGTATCATTTTATAATAAGTATATATGTAATTGCGTGTTTGATTGCTTAACCATTATAACTATGCCATTGTCTTGATTATGATGTGAATGGAAAAAAAAATATGGATCCCTAGGAAGATTCTTCAAGAACCTACTAATGCATATGAAACTATAAATATGGTCATTAATATGATGAGGGATAAGGGAAGGTTAGCATGGTGAAGAGATAAGGTGCTATGGGAGAGAATTGAAACAAATGAAAATGAGCTAGTAGATTGCTTGAAGAATCCTAGCTTGGATCCCTAATTGAGTGAGGTAAAGAAGAGTTTTCTTATCTATTATGTGATCATGAATTGACCAATTCATAGTTATCCTTGCTCGCCAAATGATAATTGATTGGATTAAATTGATTTACACTAATTAATGTTTATTCAAGTTGCTGAATTGATGGTTAAATTAAGCCAATGTATATCGGTATATGCTTGACGACTGATGCAACCAACAAAGATAATATATTGAACTATTCTAACTCATAATAGGATGAGTCTAGGTCAATCTATAAGGACTGGTATTTAATCAAGCTTATGAAAGTAAAAGATAGGGCGTTGTTGACTAACCACTTAGAATATGAAAATAGACAATAGGCATAAATATAAACAAGAAAATTAAATGTAGAAAAGGAAACTTAAAGTGGAAAAGCTTTGATCTGGTGGACTCATACATTCAATTCTAGGATTGATCATGGTACAAAAGTTTCATTCCCTCTTTGACCACTTAGCCAAGAATTAAATTACCCCCATCACCTAAATTAATTATTGCTAATTTCTTTCTAATGTCACTAACCAAGCCTAACACCCAAATTAACCCTTATTTTGAATTGATCAAAGCCCAACACCCTAATCAACTCAGTAATAGCATTAGGACCAAAAAAGATGAAGACTGGTTGACAAACTCACACTAGCAACAAATTCATCAATCACCTTAAATTTCTCTAGGATAAATAACTCGCACCAGTGCACAAACAAAAACCTTATTGCTACTCAAACCAAATAACAATAAACAACTTTGATTCATTAAGTTTAGCTAGCAATTAATCACAACAAATAACTAATTAACTGGCCATCATAATGAATCATCCAAAGAAATTAATGGAATTATACTAGAGAAATAAGGAAATCAAATTGGGAATAAATCATCAATAGAAATAGGCCTCATAATTAACAAGAGAACTAATGCAAAATTTTCCTTAGATTGAATGAAAAGATCAACTACACATTGCAAAAAAAAAAAACAAAAAAAAAAATATGTCAAAGGGACTGATGTCCTTACCCTAAGAGAGCTCTTCCTTTGCTACAAAAATGAGAGAATATGGAAGCTTTCTAAATTACTACTACATTCATGTTTTTATACATTTCACCCTTCCTTTCAATTTGGCTGCTAATTAAGGTTAGATTTAGGCATAATTGGGCTTAGGTCTCTTCATAGAAGTTGTAGCCCTATCTCTTAGTGTTGACGTCAGATTTCAGTTCATATGGATGGTCCAAAATCCGGCCAACGGGAGGAGTTCAAGGATCCAATTGCTACTTCTGAAGTGTAAAAGGGGATGGTCCGAGAAGAAGAAAGAAAGGGAGACACAGTATTTTTAACGTGGTTCGGCTAAATCTAGACGGCACTAAACCCTACGTCCACGGTGAAGATTTTATTAATGTGTTGAGAAATGATTTTAGCAGAGTTTCTACTTACAAAGTTTTTAGCCTCTCCTCTCCCTCTTCTAACAATGCAATCCTATTTATAGAGGAAGGAGGAGTTACATGCATTAATTACAAGCTACAGTTGTGTTAC
>JANHAO010019019.1:0-13373 GCA_026873985.1 Saraca asoca
TTAGTGAATAGGTTAGTTAGTTAAAGTGATAAGCCTAAGCCTATGTAGGATAAGTGATAAGCCTATGTAAGTTAGGATAAATGATAAGTCTAGATCTATTAGAATCCTATTAGAACTCTACCTCTTGTACACATCTTCATTATAAATATACATGCTTAGCTCATTATAGAGCACAACTTTATAATAATATCTTCTCTATCTCTCTTGACTTTTCCCCAAACATAAATCCTAATTATTTTCTTAACAGTTTATTTTTTAGTGATTTCAACCCTACTTTGTCTAGTTTTTAGGTTTGCTAGTGGAGGTCAGAATCGAAAATTTCTATGGAATTTGGGGGTGAAATTTGGTAGGTTAGAAGATTTTAGCCTTTTGATCAAAATCCTTATCATAGACCTCCCATTTTTTAGCCAAATATTGCTTTTGAATTTTTTTATTATTTTTTCTCATTTACTAACCGAGTTCTCACTTTTTGTTTTTCTTGTTTCCTCTTCCTTGGAAAATCATTTTTTGCTGTTTTTCTTATTTTACAACACTCTAAATTAGAAGTTATGGCTAAGGATTATGAACTAGTACAACAACTATTTGAATTAGTCTCTCTCTTTTGTCAAATATAACAATAGCAAGCAACCAATGGGTGTCCCACATTACAATATTATGAACTACTCTAACAACCTTATATAAAGGGAGGATTTCTAGAGCAACATGATCTATATTATCCACAAAGACAATATGATCCATACTCCCACTCATACAATTCTATATGGTATAATTATTATAATCCATATTTTGACCAATACAACCATAACTGCTATCATTAATCAAATTTGAGCTTTGACTACCAAGTTAGCTAAGCTTACTACCAGTCCCTATTCCCAGCCAATCAATAAGACTATAAAGCCCCAATGTCTTCCAATAGTTACCTTGAGGATCTAGTTCAAACTTTAGTCAATAGCAACCTATAGTTTTAATAAGAAATAAAAGCCAATAACTTGCAATTTTAGCAAGAAAGAATGCAATTTTAGCAAGAAATGAGAGCAAAAAACTTGCAATTCCAACAAGAAGTTGAATCCGAAGACAAAATTGAGATTAAGACAAGAAAAAAAGTTGATATTAGAAATTCAAGAAACAAAAGTTTCAGCCAATTTAAACTAAGAGCAAAAAGAAATAGAAGATTTAGAAGAAGAGAGTAACCTTCAACTTGAAGTTGCTAATTTGTTGCTCCTCCCTTTCCCTATACATTAGCTAATTACAAGAAAGATAAATAAAAGAAGATAAGTGTGGGGGAAGACATTTTATTATTATTCAAAGAAAATTTCTCCATATTTGCAAGGACCTAGATTTTTACATTCTAGAAAGAATTTCCTCAAATCAACTAAGACAACAATTGATATTCATGGTAGTACACTTAGCATAGAATTGGATGGACTGATAGTAATTTTTAATATATTTAAAGCTATGAAATACCTTACATATGATTATTCCATTTTTTCTATTGATCTTATTGACTTCTCAATGTAGGATATATTTTAGCTATATAGCAAAGCAGAACTTGATGCATTTGATATGGCAATGCATAAGGGCTTAAAGAGAATTGATGAATCAATGAAGTTATATTCTAAATTTGAAGAGATAACAGCAGTGTTGCAGTCATTACTTCTAGTTCTAGTTCCAAGCAACTTTGATTTCAAGGAGTTGCACATATCATCTTCTCCCATCAAATGGTTGTTGCCAATATTCATATTTGATCCAAGATAACCAATGCTTCATCCCACAAATGACATTAAAAAAAGGTGATTCTTAGGAGGCAACCCAAGTGATTTATTCTCTTTCCTTATCTTTTTTATTTTCTATGTCCATGATTTGTTAATAATTTTGTGTTTTACATTAAAGGCAATGTGAAATTTAAGTGTGGAAGGAGACTTTAGGATTGTTTTGCTTGTGTTTTAAAAAAGAAAATAATTGTGTTTATTTTATTTATTAAGGCATTTTCTAATGATGTTAAGTTTGCTTATACCATGAATATGAATCAATAGAATCTGAAGGTTACATGGCATGATTGATCAAACTGTCTTACATCTTGATCCTTGAATCATAATGATGAAGTTTGAAATCTTTGTAAATTGATTTTGGTAAACATATAGCTTGTGAAATTTTGAGCCATTATTGATTATCTTTATCAAGTTCTTTTTCTTTCTTGTGTGTGATTTTCTTTTATGAAATTATTGCTCTAATACTTGCTTTAAATCTTTTTGATATTAAATTGGCACATGCCTACAAGAATATGGTTAAGGCATTTTTTTATTGTGCTACTTTTGCCCTTTTAGCCAACCTTACAATGTACTATTATTGAGCCTTTTCAAGTCTAATTGACCTTTTTCTTGCTATATAACCCATTAAAAAGTCAAGCCTTAAATGTTTTTTTCTTTTTCTAACCTTAGGGATTAGTGAAACATTTAATTCATTAGTGGGATGGATTCTTGAACAAGTGTAAGAGTGTGCTAATTGTTTGGTGAAAAAGCAAATGTGATTCATTACAATGATCAAGAAAAGAAGAAATAAATGAAAAAAGAAGAAGATAAAAAGAGCTTAATACAACTAAAGAAAAAGAAAATTAGAAAAAGAAAATTGAATTTGAAGGAGTAAGAAAATTTTCAAAAAGAAAGAGTTTAAAATAAAAGAAAGTGAAAAAGTGAAGAAAAGAAAAGAGAAAAAAAGAAGTGATAAATGTAAAAATTTGTGATGTATATTCTGACTTTAATCACTCCTTTGCTTATTTAAATCTATACCACAATACTCTATTAGTTTCTTTGATTTTGCAATTTCATATCATTATCATTCCTTTCCTTCCTTTCTCCCTTGGCCACATTACGTCTTTTGAAAAGTCCTTTTGATTTGTGCAATGTATGTGATTTGATAGTAGAAATTAGATAATAAACAAGCTTGTGGTAGTGCCTTTTCATAGAATGAAATCTAGTAAAATACTTTGGAGAACTTATCTTGTAAGGGTTTAACAATTTGATCTACTTTTCTTTTAAATGAAATTATTTTGCTAGTTAATTTTAAGTTGAGTTATTAGGAATGTTTCTTCATGATATGCTATGTTGCCTAACATGTTGGTTGTTTCCTTACTTTTGATTTTGCATTCTTATTATTGTTGAAAGTTTAATGTTAAAGTTTTTATTTTTAGTCTAGTTTGCTTTAGCTTTGGTGTCTTATCCAATGGTGTGCAAGAGCTAAGTGTAGGGAAAGTTGATAAATACAATTTATATATATTTTATATCCCTTCTATGCTTGGTTTTTTGTTATATTTATGCATGAAATTAGATACTTGTGATTGATTTCTTGATTTAGTTAGTTTTGGAACTTCATTGGATTAATTCGATAATTTGATGCCATTTTAGTTTTTGAGTGCATTTAGAGTTATGGACTTTAATTTTGAGTGATTCTTATGTTTTTGAAAATCTAAAAGGAAAATCTACAAATATTGTAAAGAGTCCCAACCCCAGTTCATTTGTTTAGAAGGTCAAATTCAACCTAGAAATCAAAACAAAGTGCTGACCTATTAACTTAGAATCAGTTTCAGTATTTTGATGATATTTAGAGCTCTAGCCTTCAATTTGGTCCAAATAAAAGCCTACTGAATAAATAAAATCCACCATTACAACTTTTATGAAGGGGCAAGGTCAAAATTCACCTTTTTGAACAAGTTACAAGGCTATGAATCTAAGTAACAAATTCTATTTTGGCATTGGACTTCTCTAGAAAACTATTTTGGTTTTTAACAATATGTTAAGCTAGAAATTGTATTTTTAAGTAAGGTTAAGGCTTCTAGATTGCTAAGAGATAGGGTTACACCTTCCTTAAAAAGACCTAAGTCTAATTATGCCTCCATCTAACCCTAATCAATAGTCAAAGTGAGAGGAGAGGTGGAGAGTATAAAAATATGAATTCAATATTCTTTTAGGAATTTTTTTCATTCTCTCATTTTTGTAATAAAGGAAGAGCTCTCCTATAACAATAACACTTGTTCTTTCAGGTCCTTTCTTTTCCTTTTTTTTATTGTCTTTTTATTTCTTTTTATAATGTGTAGCTAATCTTTCATTTAATCTAAGCAAAATTCTGCTTTAACTCTCTTGTTGATCAAGAAGCCTTGGAATAATTAATGAATCCATCCTAAGTAGTCAAGATTCAGTCAAATAAATAACACATTAAAAACTTAATGCATTGCTTGGTTTTCCTATCCTCTTCCTAAAGTGATCATTAAGCAACAATTATATAATATCTAAATCAAATGAAGTCATTCAACTCAGATATTCACAGCAAAATAGAGAGAAAAAAGGAAAGAACTGACTAACAATTGAATGTAGAATGGAATATCAATATCTCAACATAAATCTTTAAGTTCATCAACCCCTTACGCTGATTACAAACTCAGCTTTCCATTGAAGGCAGAAAAATACAAAGAAAAATGAAGAAAACATTCCTACACTACTGCTACCAGAAAATTACACTAAAACTACTCTAAAACTTACTTACAAAACTGAAGCAAAAGACTTAAACTATAAGGAGTTTGCTCAGGTAACAAGGAAAGCATGCTACTGGTTAGTAGGAGTAGGTAGAAAGCTGTCTGGTTGCTTTTGACTCTGCCCTTGCATGTTTTACTCAATGCAGACTGAGTTCTTCTGACTTTTACTGCTCTCCAAATGGCTAAGTGTTTGCTGGAACAAAGGATGTGCAATTGAGCTCAAGATCCATGCCAATTGGGGGCCTTAAATCTAAATTCTGCAGGGCCCCATTTTCGTAACATTTATGTCATGAATTGAAGATCCATTTACACGTCAAATTTGATGTTTTCAAGTCTAGAAGTCTTCATAAGAAATGTGGCTTTATGTCTCAGCTTCCATTTGGCTTAGTTTCACCTCAATTGGACTTGTATATCTCTAGATATAGTTTGATAAGTACACAGAGGTCAGGCTGCCCAAGACAGTATTCTGGTCTTGAATTCAACTCTAAATTCAGATAGCCAATTGTGTGATTCAGCCTTGGAGATCTTCATGAAAGTTGTGGATAAATGTCTCAACTTTCCTACATGATAAGAATCACATTAATTGAACAAGTATGACTCGAGTTATGACCAGATTACAGAAATTGCTCAAAATGGCCAAATTATGCAAAATTTTCCTAATGATGCCAATTGACATAAAATCATAAATACACATTAACACAACTGAAAGTAAGTCATTTTGGATCTCAAAATGATAAGTGAGAGGACAAATAAATGGGTGAAATATTTTATTGTCACACAACCAATACCTTAAAAGCACCATGATCTTCAACCAAGTGTCTAACAGCATCCATATGGTATTCACATGTAAGATTCAAGTTATACCAATAAGGATATGGAGGTTCCAAAGGTTTCATTGGATGGGGTGAAGCAAGATGAGCTTCGTGGAATTGTTTGTAAAGCTCTACATTGGACATTCCAAGTTTGGGAGTGGCTTAGTAGTTTTGATAGGTTAATTTTGATATCGGTTTGGGTAAGTATTTGGCTTTTAGGTGGTGTTAGCAAGATAATTTTATTTTTTTAAAGTCTATTGGTAATTAAGATATGGTGGAGGAATAAGATTGGGTAGATAATAAGGTGATGGAATATTGTTAACTTAGTATTGAGATGGAATCTAATTAGGATAACATGTAATTGAATGTTGTATAGGTAGGTTTTAGGGGTAAAGAGAATTTGAAGGGTGAGATATTATGTTGTTCACATCTCTTTTTATCTTAGGCATAAAGTTCTTCTTTTCTCCATTTGATGTATGTAAAATACCTACATGAACTAAAGTTTCAACTCTTTCTCTGTTTTAATGATGTCGGGGAAGTTATTGAAAGGATGCCCACCATTGATTGAATATAAGGAAGCTTTAGTATTTTCAAAAAATAATTGCATATTTCATGTCCCATTAGTGAAGGTTTTACTTGAGAAGCTTTTACCCTCCATCTTTGAGCACACTCTTTAAAAGACTCATCTTTTTTCTTGCTCATTCCATATAATTCTTCCCTAGTGGGTGTGAATTCAAGATTGAAACCATATTGGATAAGCATCATACAAATCTTGCCAACACTAGATCTTAAAGCGATCAAGTTAGAGATACAATTGTAATGTTAGACTAGTAAAACTTTCATGGAAGAATTGAATCAAAAATTTCTCATCCTTGGATCAAACACATATTCGACCACAGTATGTTGTCAAATGATAGATGCTATACTTAGTGAGATTGGGGCTCTTAAAGTCTTTAGGTAATGTTACTCTAGTTGAGAAACATAAGTCTTTTGCATTAGCAAGCCAATATGATTTTGATCCTAACATAGTATGCAAATTTTCTTCTAGTGAGGCTTGTCTTTTCTCCATGAGTTCTACCCTTTACTTATCATTCTCTTTTTTGTCATTCTATCCCCTCACTATAGTAACTTTTGGAGGTTAATCTATGGGAATGAATGGATAGGGATGTTAAGGATATGCTTAAGTTCCAAGTTTATAGTATGGTACAATGTGTGTTTCAAGAAATGCCTATCATGTCCCAATTTAGGGCGCAACTAGCATAGGAAGTCATCCAATGGAGACTTCCTACAAGCCTTACGCTCACTCTCTCAAATGCAAATTTTTTATTAAACTTTAAGGAAGACACTAGTTTAAAATTTTCTCAAAAATGCTTGAAATTTTATTTTATTAACAGTAATGATTTTTAACAAAAATCCAGTAGAGTTTCGTCTATTTTTCAAATATTTGTCAAGGTCATAAGCCCTCAATAAAACCTATATTTACAACAGCCAGCACACACACACATATCATACAACCACATGCAGACTTGATAATGCAATAATTGCCAATGCCAAATTTTCAAACGTTATCTTCAGACTCCAACTTGATTGGTTTCATTTAGAGGTTAGATTGAGGTTGACAAGTGTATCGTCCTGAAAGCAAAACATTTTAAACAGAAAATGGATGAGTTTCATTGAAAATTTGTGAGTGAATCATTTATTTGTATACTTATTCTTTTCAAGCATCATAACCAATTGAACTTAACCTTACCTTCATTTAATTACTATGTACACAATTGCAATTCAAGTAATAAAGGACATAAATCAACTCGCCTCATGAAAGCCAGGTAGAAGTAGATGATAAGCAAATATGTATCAAGTAATTTCACACCCAAGAAAAAGGTGAGAATTTAATTTACTAATAAAAGAAATTTCATAATCAATACAGATATGGTACAATTCACTACCCACAAGAATTTTTACAATTAATACTTTAAGGGCACAATTCATATCCAAAGTACTTTCACTATCGATAATTTTTTTTTATGGCGTAATCCACCATCGAGAACAATTCCACAACCAATAACTTTTATGACACAATGCACATCTAAGTATAATTCTACTATCATCGAATTTCATGGAACAATCCATTTTCAAGATCAACACTCACATTTAATAAGAATGTACACAATTGTAGGTATGTAATATCTATCACTATGTATTATTTACCATTTCAACACATTCATAGAATATTCAACTCTTTGTATAACTAAAGGAAATAGACTAGAAACAAATTAAGTAGCCAACTTAGCATTTTATTTCATATTTTACTTTAAAATTTTAGTATACTATCACATTTGGATAACACTTATATTAGTTACAAAAAAATCAATTATATCATAGCATCTTAGGAAGACCATTTGGCCCTTTGTCAATGCCCCATTTCAATTAAAAGATAATATTTTGCTAAAATTCTTTATCAAATCACATAATGGCATTTGGTCACCTCCATTAACAAGTAAAACCCTTAAACAAAAATCAACCATATAGAACAAAGGAACTCTTGGTGCCTTCCAAATCACTAAAAAGATATCATATAAACAATTTCAATCACCAATTACCATCTCACAATGAAACCACACTATAAATTGAAGCTAGGACCCATGGAAATTTTTCTTTAGCCATTCAAAATTCTTTATATTCATTTCACAATTTAATTGTTTCCATTCTTCAATCACCTTATCTTTCCACCATTTCATCTCCCCTTATCTCTCCACCAATTTACATGGCCATGTCAATATTTTAGTTATTTGTTTTTTTTTACATGCATTTTGAATGTCTATAAGAACCATTCCACATATCCCACTTACAATACAAGGGTGGTTCAACCACATAATTATACATATCCAATACATGTGTTATCATGCAATCCGATATAATACATAACAACTAAAAACAAATAAATAAACAAAATTACTTATCTCAATCTTCTGGTGAATAAATATACAACGGTGCCAACTATGCATCATTGTGATTTCATCTATATTCATTGTTAATCTACAATCAATCAACTATCATAGCACAAATTCTAGTCAACATACTATTTTGCCAACCTACCATTTTGTCAAAATTTTACCAACTCCCAATTCATTGCCCAACATAAAATTCAACCAAAACTATCTTAGCACAACTCTTGTCAATATACTATTTTGTCAACGTACCATTTAGTCAAAATTGTACTAACTCTCAATTCATTTAATTTCAACTCAACTTCAAGATCAATTTTCCAAGTTCAAGCTAGTGTTGGTTCTCAATTTTTATAAGATTCTAGGTGGCCACACTGTTCTAGCTTAGGCTAAAGAACAATTCACATACACCAAAATAATACTAAATAATTCAATCAAAAATATGACCCACTTTACTCCTGCAGGCAAAACTTTAACAATCTCATACTATTAGTACAACCCACAATTATGATTCAACTATCTTGAAATCTAATTTAACATCCATCAAGTTTCATAATTTTTTTTATAAAAAAATTACCCCTAAAAAATTTAAGGGTACATGGAAATAAATAATTCACTCACCTTTAGTATTTTCTCCTCTTGAAGCCGACCTTTCTAACTCAAAAGCTCACTTCATAACTTCTTCTCAATCTACAAATCTAATTTAAAATTCAATGCAAAAATCAACCTCATCTCACCACCAAATATTTCTTGCTAACTCATGACCATTTCTCATTAATGCTAAGAAAAATTTACCTAATTTTGGCCTTAGCTTCTTCACTTTGTGTTAATTTAGCTGTAATCTCTATAATTCCAAAAAGAATAATTCATATTTCATTAATTGCAAGTTTACACTTTTGAGCCAAAAATCTTAAATCTTGCTGAAAAACACTCTTGTAACTTTAAATTAAAGATAGGAAAGCATTTACCTATCTCAAGAAGTAAATTCCTAACTCACTTTAAACTGAATAGCTCACTTTCTCTCGTGAATATACAGGGGCCAAATAGGGAAAAAAGATTACTAGTACACAGCAACAACTGGTGGCTTGAATCTTCAACTACTAGCTGACCAAACGAAGAACCCATGACTTCGGTATTTTAGCAACTTAGGGTTCATAAGTCTATAGTAGTTTAACTTAAATTTATTGAGAAAATGTATAAAAATTAAAATTAGAGGCTTAATTTTACTTACCCAATACTAAAGAGTGGATAAATAGTCGAATTGAGCTGAGACTTGACTGCTCTTCATTGGGCAACTAAACTTGAGTCGATCTAGTTGCTGCCAAACTGGGTAGCAACTCATGTTGTTGCTATTTGGTTTGATAGTAGTAGCTTGGGCTTGGCACATCCCATCAACACAATGCAAAAGGACGACATTTGGTAGATGTTGGAGTGTGGCAAAGCACTGTTGGCTTTCTGCTAGAAGCTTTCATCAATTTAAGTTAAAACGGAATAATCAATTTCTTCAAGAAGGCATCACTCAGTAAATTAAAGTTAATCCTATGATTGATGGCAATCCCTATTATTGATTGTGACTAGTAGTAACGGTAGCGAATAGCTGAGATGACACAGCTCCACTTAGTTCAACCTGTAAATGGTGGTGACAAACCACTAAGGGCCAGTTTTGGCTATTACTCAATCATGATTCTGGCACCAAAGGCTTTCCTATTATCAAAGAGGGGAAAGATGAGTGGGAAGTGAAGGCGTTAGGTTAAGATGAGTGGTGGGACCGAGATGAAAGAGGTGAAGTCAGTGTGTCGGGTATCTCTTGCAAAAATAAAGGACTTTATATTCTCCTTTTTATCCTTAAAAGAAAGACTTTACTTTTGTTTACTTGTGTCTTGTAGAAATAATCTGATAGACATGTGGTTTTCATTCTAAAAAAAAAAAAAAAGCCATTTCAAATTTGGCACCAACTTAACCTTTTACATAAATAAAAATAAAAGATCTAATTTAAATATATATTACTTTTTTATAAAAATTACCAAAATACTTAGGAAGACTAAAACACTTAAAACTTATACCACTAAGGTATGAGTTAGCAAGCAAAATCGTTTACTAAAATCTATTCAAAATATATTTCACAAATCTCATAATTATAAAAATTAAATATTCTTAATTTTAGAAGAAAATCCTATAACAATTATTCAAAAGAGTTCCGGATATTATAATGTCAAAGTGTCAATGGTTAATTGTTATGGGATTGAGACAGGGACTTGGTCATTGATAGAGCAAATAGTAGTATATGTAGGAAGGATGGTGATAGTTGGAAAAGTAATTGTAATAGGCTGGGAGTAAGTGTCTGCAATAATATGAGGTCCTGAGGATTTCATTTCTAATTTTGTACTAGTTATATCTTTTATTTTGAGGGATTCATAAACCATTTTAACCATCTCATTCATCATTTCAACCATGTGAGCTTTTATGGCTTTAGCTACTTGAATCTCAACCATTTTAGCCATATTACTTTTTTTATCTTAATCTTACATTAGATTAGACTTGTCCATGGCAATGATCCTTGTTTTTGACCTTGTTGCATAGGATCTTTTAGAAGGACAAATCTGATTGAATAAACCTTTCTTTGGATAGGCAATCTTTTGAATTTTTTTGTAAAATAAATGAAAAGATTTTAAAATTTAATTTTTTTTAAAAAAGAAAAAAAATTGTCATACAATACCTATGTTGATGTTAATGATGCATTGGAATAGCATGTTATTATGTCAGTTATGCTAATGATATAATATGAAAAATGATGTGAATGAAAATTAAAATGTGTTTAAATGACATGCTATGAAAACTTGAGTAACTAGAATAATATCTTGAAATTGTACTTTGATTATGCTTAATGATATGAATGAAAATTATGAGAACCTAAGTTATGATAATTATGCCAAATTCTAAATTTAAAAATAACTCAAAAATGAGCATGTGATCACAAAGGTGATGTGTATGTGTATGTGCACACGTGTGCACACATGTCATGATATAGGAATGATGAATATGCTAGATAAAAAAAAATTACATGAAGATGATACATGGAAATTATGGTACAAAGATGAATATGTCAAAATTTCAAAATAATGATATACATATGTTCCTAGTGCCCTATTTTGGTGGAATTCTAATGTTTTAGAAAGATCAATTTTTGAGGATTTGTTCTAACCTAAAATGATGAGATTTCTATGGCTTATTTATCAATGCAAGGTTTTCAAAGTGGTTCTATAATCCTATAGTAAAACAAATTACCCTTACACTAAAAGTATAGAAATTCCACTCCACAGCCATGAATGGAAGGAAGAACAAACACCTTCTCTTACACCCATATTTATGAAATAAGCTATAGTTTGATCCAGAGCCTCCAAAAAAATGATCAGAGATATCCTATCTCAATGCCTCACTATGTGACTTCACTAACCTATAACTATGCATAGGACGTAGGTATAGGGCCAAAAAAGTGTGTGAGGTAAAGCATAAGTGCACCATATGTGAGAGAAACATATTGTTAATGTGCGAATTCAGTTAACCCAAGTTCAGAACCTAAAACTACAAACTAATAGTGTAAAAGTAGAGAGAGAGTGTGTGTAGGAGAAAGAGGAAGGAAAAACAAGGAGACATCAAGAGTTTTTAACGTGATTTAATCGGGTGCAATGCCTACGTTCACAGTTATTATATTTTCTCTGTTTATTTTGGTAGAATTTTTGTATCTGTTTGTTGTCTGATTATTCTCTCTATTTTTCAGAGTATTTGTTTCTTTTCTTTTTTCTAGGTTCTTTTCTCTCAAAAAATGGTTCCTCTCCTACACAATGAATTCAACCCCTATTTATAGTTGCGGGGGTATACAATATTAGCGTAATTCAAAAAAGGATAGAATAATTAATTAATTATAAGTTGATTCTTGCAAGTTAGTCCCATCTCAAGTTTAATCACAATGAGCAAGTTTCGATCTGCAGGCTAGACCTTATTCGTAATGACCTGAGGTTACTACCTTAACCTTATTGATGAGTGATCTTAAGCTTGCATTTGGTGATCTAATACCTTACTTCAGTGACCTCGATCCTGGTTGAGTTAGGCCTTTATTTGTCGGGCTTGTCTGTTGAGCTTTTACTAACCCATTTGCATGGTTCCAAAAATATCCATAAAACACATCAATTTTTCAAGAATATATACAAGCAAGCAAACAATAAATATAATAAGAATAATTAAAACAAAAAGATATAAAACTAAAAACTAAATAAAACATGTGAGAAATATTTACATACAATAATATACTGTAATTTGAGGGATTAATAAGATATATTATGCTATAATATATTATATAATTATTTTTTTATTTGACTCTCTAATCATCTCCTATGGAGTATCCATATTTGTAACACCTGAAAAATTTATAAAAATAATAAAATAAAATTAAAATTGAAAAAGGACTAAACTAAAAGATTGATAGGGACTAAATTGAAAAGATTTGAGGAAGTTGAGCCTTTGTTAAGGCGGCACAAAGTTTTGAGCCATAGTGAAAGGCGATGCAAACCTTAGGGGCAAAATGAAAAACATAAAAATAAATTTATTTGTATATATAGGGGCACCCAGACCAACTGGTGGCCCCCCATTCGGTCTTCTTCTTTCCCAGTCGTTCTTTTCTTCTTCTTCTTCTCTCAATTTTTCTGGCTTTCTCTAGAAACTTCTAGAGTTCCTCATGCTCTAGCATAACTCTGACCTTCTTTTCAAGTTTCGGCGCAACGTCAGGAGCTCAGTTGAATCTCACTTTCATTCCTCCTCTTCGGCTTTCTTGCCATGGGAGTTCCGTAGTTATCGACGAAGTGAAGTCGTTCGGCCATAGTAGCCCTAGTTGTCGTCCGACTATCTTCTCACCGGTGGTTGTCTTCTTCCTCATCTTCAGCATATTTCTCATCTGGAATAGGCTTGCAATAGCTTGGTTCTTCTTGTTCCCTTACTTATAGTTGGTTCGGCCAGTGATAACACAAGATTTGACACAATTAATTGCCCTCATACTTAGCATTTTAAGAGCTAAAATGTCATGTTTCCAGTTGAGTT
>JANHAO010019020.1:0-13368 GCA_026873985.1 Saraca asoca
TGATCAACAATTGAATGAATACTTAGTGATCAAGGATGCATTAATCTCAAGTTTAGTTGATTCCCTTGGGCTGGTTGGTTTACTTTCTTCTATTTCTGTTTCTACATGTTAGTTAGCTATTATTGTAGTTACTGCTAACGCCCTTTATTGCTACCTCCTAATCTGATTAATATCATCCAAAAAATGATCCAAGGGCTTAACCCGGTGTTGCCTATATTACAAGTAGTTTAGGTAGCTCAGTTTATAAATTTCTAATCTTGATTGGCCTCGACAACCGATCAATACCTTCTGAATCCAAGAAGGAGTAATCTTTGCAATAAAAAATAATCAATCATTTAGTTACTCTGAGGCTTTTAATATTATTGAAAACTTCAAAACAATTATTGGAGAAGGAGGACTTGGAAAAGTATACTTTGGCATACTACAAGATCATCATATTCAAGTCGCGATTAAGCTACTTTCACCTTCATCAATGCAAGGCTACAAGGAGTTTAGATCAGAGGTTAGATATAGCATTTCAGTCATAACTCCTTAAATTAACTCAGATATATTTAGTGAAATGTGCTACAATTTTCTCCAATACTGAGCTCTTATGGTGTTGATATTTGAAATGTTGGCACAACTTTTAATAATTGTTCATCATAGAATCTAGTCTCTATCATTGGATATTGTGATGAAGGTGAAATTAAGGCATAAATTTAAGAATACATGGCCAATGGAAATCTCCAACAACATTTATCAGGTAATTTATATTTTGTCTCTATCATAGGTTTTGATCAGGCATCATAGTTGTGAACCTGTGATGTATCAAACCTTAACCCCTCATTTGCAATTATAAAAAAAAATTAGAATTTAATTCATGAGTAATTTTATACATGAATCCAATTCTGATAAATTGAATTCTCATTTTCTTTATAATTCCAAACAAGGGGTAAGTTCTATCTTCTTTGATGAGAATCTTTGGCATTTCCTAGACTAGCAAGAAAGAAAAAAGGGAATATGAATTTGAATGGAAGATTGAGAGGAAGGATATTAGCCTATGCTTTCATCTATCAAAACTTTATTGTAATATGGCAAATTGATCTATATAATTGACCCCATCTTATATGAGATCAAGAATAGATGTTATGGTAATTGATGCCTCTTTCCATTTCTATATAAAACAAAAGTAAAATGGTACATATATGTATGTATTTGTGTATAGAGAAAAAGCCAAATATCTTGAAATGGAATGAGAGGTTGTAGATTGCAGTTGATGCAGCGTAAGGTATGCAATCAACTTTTACTTGTCTTCGTGGTTGCTTTTGTTTTGAAAATTACAATTTAATATTTATGTCATACCCTTAGGGTTTCTTATGGAATTTTAAGATTGGAATATCTACATCATGGCTGTAAACCACCTCTTGTCCATAGAGATTGGAAGGCTTCAAACATACTAATAAATGAGAACATGCAAGCCAAGGTAGTTGACTTTAGTTTATGTAGAGCTTTTGTCAATGACATTGATTCTAACTCATCCAGCTGGAATACTAGGTTAAGTTGATCCTGAGTAAGTATTAAAAATTTTTGTTTTAGTTAGAGTTCAATATTTTGGTGGCATATGGTTTGCAGATTCTATTAAATTCTTACTCTAGAGTTCATAATTTGAAATTCTCTTTCATAATAATTTACAAATCAATCTCTAAAAACTAGTTTGGTGCAAGTTGACATGTTTGGATTTGAAGAAGAGGTAGGAGTCTAGGAGTCAATAAATTTTACCATCCATGAATAGATTATTTGGAGTAAAAACAATCAATACAAAAGTTTCAAGATTACTTACATTTGTTTCCTAAACAAAACTGGAAACTTAAAGAAGAAAAGTGATTTGTGCAGCTTTGGTATAGTTCTGTTTGAGCTAATCACTGGCCAACTAGCTATACTTAGAATGCCAAACAAAACCATTCACACTCTTTAATGGGCTACTCCTAAAGTTGACAGAGGGGATATCTAAAGCATTGTTGATCCAAGGTTACATGGAGAATTTAATATGAATTTAGTATGGAAAGCTATAGAAATTTCCTTGTCATGCTTTTGACCAGCTGTAGCTGAAAAGCCAGACATTTGCCATATATTAGTAGAACTAAAGGAATGTTTGTCTTTCGAGATGGTGCAGAGATATATCAAAAGATCAAGCAGTATACTTGAAATGACTTCTTTGAAGTTTGAATTTGAAGTGGCTCCATCAGCTAGGTAGTTAGAAAATCACAATGCCCATTCACACAAAGGCATTGTAATTTCTCATTTATATAAATAATGGTGAAAAGTTGAAATTAATTATTGTACTTTGCTTCAAAACTTTCTAGCAACATAAATGTTCTTAGCTTAGCATAAGAACATTTTGTTGGAATTTTCCTACATAGACTACCATAATTTAATTAAAATATATGTTATTGGATTAAATGAATGTCATGACAACTAATCATTTTAAATCAATTAATTATGTGATCAAGTTATTAGACTTGCAATGACACTTAGATCATTGATAAACTTTAATGGTGTGAGCCTTGTCATTGGGTTAATGATAATAGGTCAATTACCTTAATAGGGTTATAGCAAGGCAAGTCCATACTTATACCCTAGAAGAGCTGTAGTTGTCCTATTGACACTTTTGTTTTAGTTTCTCTCTGCTTTTTCTACTAGGATTATAAGAAGTGAACATGCTAAAAGAGTATTTTATTATAATGAATTCTCACATAACATCAGGTAGAATTTTATTACTATTCAATTAAATTTTATATATACAGATTTGATGCTTTATAACATGATTCAAAAGATCAGGTCAATTAATTGTTCAAATTTATCCAATTTTCTCACAATTGGTATCAAAGCTAGTTTTTTCTTTCATGATACAAGGTTCAAATTTGTACAAATTTATTTTTTGGGATTCTATGTGATTTATAATTTGTGATGTAAAATTATTATGGATATAACAACATGAGATTTATTTATATTTTCTGGCTTAATATACTTATGAATTGGTTAAAAAAATTTTATAAACCTTTTTGAAGTGAAATCATGAATTAATGTAACTTGAGTTTTTTTTTTTGAAAAATTTAAAGAATTTTTTTTTCAAATTAATTTGTGATTGTATCTCAAGAGTCTATAAAATTTGAATAAATATAGTTGAAAAGATGAAATTTTTGAAACTTTATACATCAATTTGGGTAGAAAGTTTCTTTTTTAAAATTCGGTTCAATTATAAGGTATTTGTCCAAATTAATTGAGGTTTAATTGATAGAATGATGAGTTAAACAAAATCTCTTAATAAATTTTGGAAAATCTAAACTGGTATAACATCAATTTTCAAATTCTTAAAAGAAAATATTTTGAAAACTTGAATTAGTTTTAGAGTTTCCAATTGCATAAACAAGTGCCAATTTTTTGAAATTGATGGAGGGTTTTGATGGAGAATGATATGGGTAAAGAAACCTATGCATGAATTTTGCAAAAAAGTGGCTGGATGTGGAGCAATTGAACTAGGTTGAGATTGGGTAGAAAACTAGGTCTGAAAACCTAACATAATAGAAAATGGTTGAAGCTCATCCATGCACATGCTTGGCATGTGGGCTTCATGTGCCACCAAGATGGCAATGGATGGTGATTCTGATCATATCATTGACTTCCACTCTCTGAGGCAATTTTAATATATATTTTTCCATATTTTTTGTAGAAATCAAATTACTTTAATTATGTTTTGCCCAACTTATTTGATTGCTAATTTCATATTATTTAGATCTAAAAATTTTACCATGTAATTTTTACATATTATCCTACTTTTTAGAATTTTTCAGAATTTTTTGCTACTATCTTATTATTATTTGAATTTTGTATGTTAGTATGCATAGAATTAAGATTATGTAGAAATCATATTACTTATGTTATTTGGACATTAGAATTTATTGTATGATTCTTACATATTATACTACTATGTATAATTTTTATGAACTGATTCGATATTGTTTGTACATTTGAATATCTTCTGGATTATTGTGTGTAGTTTGTAAAATTATATAAGAATCAATTTTGCTCATATTATGTCATGAAATTTTGTGCACTTATGTACTCATCTATCATAAGACCAGTTGCATAAAATTTTGATTGCATTTAGGAGAGTGTTATGTTAATAATACGTATGCCCTATTGGTGTAATATTATTAAAATGATTTGTTAGCAATAATATAAGTATTAGAATTGTATATTATATTCTTAGAATTGTAAAAACCCTAATGGGATTAGGTTTTAGGAATGTAATGTTCAATTCTTGTATTATACTATGGAGCCTTAAATGCCCTATCGATGTTAGGTTTCATGATATAATATTGTTTGTTATTGCATAGCTAGTATTTTGAGAGGAAAATATAGCATGATTAATGTTATACATGTGTTATTGGTATTTATGTTTAATTTCATAAATTGTTTTTCCTCAATCTCATTACCTATGCAATTGACCTTTGTGAAAACTTTGAATAGGACCAGCTATGATGATTAAGCTGAATCTCTAAAATTGTATCTGGCAATCACCAATTTGGATCTCGCTTTAAGAAAGGAAGAGCGTGTGATTGATGATGAGTCTACTACTACTCAAAAGGCTCAATATGAAAGATAAATGCATTCAAACAAGGTATGTCCTATGGTGATAAAATGCACCATGGACAAGACTGTCAAACTGAGCATTCCTAGTACTAAAAAGGCCAAGGTTTTCCTTGACTCTATTCATAAGAAATTCTTAAAGTTGGATGAGAGTACCTTTTCTAGCTTTAGCTTTATTCTATTTTAAATCAAATATAGTTGAAATACCATCTAATACCTGGTGGTTGGATATTAGTGTGCCAATCCATGTTGCAAATTTTCTACAAGTGCTCAAAAACTGAAGGTGACCAAATGACAGGCAAATTTTGGTCATGGTTCTTTGTCTGATAGGCTATATAAACTTGAATTGGATCCTATTATTGGAAATGGTGAGAACTATGTAGTTAAAGGCAAAAAGGGGTAGAATAGGTAAGAAATCCTCAATGCTTTGGCATTGGCATTTAAGCCATATATCTCAAGAGTAGATGGAGAGATTGATAATGGGAGAAGTTTTGCATGATCCAGGTTTCTCAGATTTCAATGCCTGTATTGATTACATTAAGGGAAAACTCCCTATTATAGCTAGAAAAGGAAAAATAACTAGAAAACAAGAAGTTTTGCAATTGATCCACACTGATGTTAGTGGACCCATTTCACCAAGTGTTATGGGTAGATATAGATATTTCATCACCTTTATTGATGACTATTTAAGATTCAGATGGGTAGAACTTCTCACAGTTAGATGCCTCTAAGAAATTCAAGGCTACAGTTGAACTCAAGTTTGGTAAGCAGATTAAGTGTGTTAATTTAAATAAAGGTGATGAATATTATGGCAGATATGGTGAGATAGGTAGAAACCCTGGTTCTTTTGCTAAATATCTACAAGGGTATGGAATAGAAGCCAGTTATACCATGTATGGTACACCAAAGTAGAATGGTATTGCAAAATGTAGAAAACAAACACTCATAGATATGGTAAGGTGTATGTTAGCCCATTATTCTTTACCAAAATATTTATGGGCAGATGTTTTTAAGACTACTACCTATACCTTGAATCAAGTTCCTCACAAAATTGCGCCTAAAACATCATATGAGCTGATGTATGCAAGAAGGCCTAATTTGAGGCATTTCCATATTTGGTGTTGTAAAGCTGAGGTAAGGCCATATAGTCCATCCCCTAAGAAACTTGATTCAAAGACCATAAGTGGATACTTCATTGGCTACTGTAATAGCTCTAGAGGTAGCAAATTTTATTATCCAACCATTTTAAAAGGCTTATTAAGTCAAATTATGCCATTTATTTTGAGGATGAGTTGAAGAATGGGAGTGAAGAACCTCATGTCACTTCTTTTAGAGAAGAACTGAATGTCATCCCACCAGTGGCTGTAGAGCAGAAGGTTGTCCTACTAATGAATCCATCAATTGGAACATTTCAAACAATTCCACAAGATGATTCAGAGCAAGCAATGGTAGAGTATAATGAACTAGACATTATAACTGAAGAGGTTACTTTAAGTAGATCTTAAAGGGTAAGTTGATAGGCAATTTCAAGTGATTACATAATATATTTGTAGGAACATGAGTTTGATGTCAATGATGATTTAGATCCCATGAACATTTTAGAAGCAACTTCTAATGTAAACTCTCTGGAGTGGATAAATGTTATAGAAGATAAATTGGCTTCAATATACAATAACAATATGTGGGATTTGGTGGAATTGCTAGCTGGTTGCGAATTGGTTCGATGTAAATGCATTTTAAAAACCAAGCAGAGTGCTCAAAGTGAAATTGAAAGGTATAAAATCTAATTGGTAGCAAAAGGCTATACTTAGGAAGAGGGCATAGACTATAAAGAAACCTTTTCACTAGTTTGAACTAAGGACTTGTTTGAAGTTGTTATAACATTAGTTGCTCATTTTAATCTAGAGCTCCACCAAATAGATGTTAAAACAACCTTCCTAAATGGTAATCGATCAAAAACCATTTATATGAAACAACTAGATGGTTTCCAGGAGAAGGGCAAATAGCACTTAGTGTACAAGTTGAAGAAGTCCAAGAGATGGTAAGCAAGATTTGAGAATTTGAGGCTTAGGATTTGTTTGAGACAATGATGGATAAATAGTGTGAGTTGTAAATTATTGGATTTTTTGTAAAATATTATATATATATATGTATATATATAAAAGAAAGAGAAATTAACCACATTCATATTGTTGGCAATTAAGAATAGGGTTAGGTAATTTAGGGAATTTGGATTCAAGAAGGGTGATATAGATTTGATAAATTTCCATAAAGCTTGGTCTCATTTAGTTTTTTGAGGTAGAAATTATATAACTATATTGTTATAAAAATCGTAATCTACTTTTTCTTGAGTTTAGAATATAATCAAACCAATTTGGGAAATGATTGAGTAGCTGAGATAATTCTAGGTAGGGTTTTTGGTGGTTGGTGTTTGGGGAGTCCAAGTGTGTTTTGGGGCTATTTTCAAGTTAATCTTGAAGCAATTTTAATGTCATATGAGTTATAGGTAAGGTTGGGAATGAGTTGGCAACTTCCTAAAAGTAAGTAGTAGCAAAATTGTGCTGTAGTTGGCTCACTTTTGCAAGCCAGCTTTATGGTCTTTTATATGCAAAATTTTAGTTCAAACAAGTATTCTTTTGGTGTAGGAAAGGTATTAGGTAGTGGGTAAGGTTTTTGTGAAATTGGATAGTTAAAGCAACAACCTATGCTAGGTAAGGAATGTGTTTAGTTAGATAGTTCTTAAATAATTTTAAGTGAAGTTTGGAAGTGCAAAATGGTATGTTTTGAAGTTAAATGCAAGCTTTTAAGTTGTTCTAGCTAGTTTAATTTTACCAGAATGATAAAACATAAGTTTCCCGTACTTAGGCTTGTAAGCTCTTGGAACCCAAGGGTTGGCAACTTCAAGCTGAAACTAGAAAGAAGAGAGGAAGATTGTAAACATGTCATGCTGGAAAGCTTCTAAATTAAGTTTCATGAGCTAAGAGTTGTGAGTGGATAATTTGTCTTTTTTACTCTATATGCTATATAATATATAAAAGTTATCTTATAACTTTTAGAACTTAAATTTTTTTCTATACTATGTTGGAAATTATATGAAATTTTTTCAGATTTAAACAATCAATGTGAAATGACATTTGTGCATCAAATGAGCTTTATACATATTGGCTATAGAACACTTGCTTTTTGATTCGTTATTTGAAACTCTTTTTATGTCCATTGAATGGGATTGTTAAATATTTATATGGGAATTGATAGTAATGAATTGTTTTCCTTATCTTCATAAGTAAATATGGTTTTTGGTGAAAACAATGATTTTATAATGAGATGAAAATCAAGTCCATAGAAACTTCTCCTAGAAAAGCCCCAAATGCACTTGGAAATCATTATGACCATATTACATGTTTGAAGCAATAAGAGGGAGTTGCATGTTTGGAAAGATAAGTACAATAAGAGAGCCGATATAATAAGAATGGTTAAATATGGGAACTCCACCTTGATCTATTTTTATTTATGGCCATACTACATGTTTGGAGTGATAAGACATAGTTACATATTTAGAAAAATAAGCAAAATGGCAGAATTGATATTACATATAAGTTATTAAATACTTACCTACTTGCAATTATGTCAAAATTGCTTGAAATCTCAAATCTTTGTTTTGAGTATTGTTAAAGCCTTTTTTTTTTATTATTCATTTTGATTTATCATGTGATCTTTAGAAATACCACATATGATTTGCAAATGGGTTCTAATTCTATCTTAAATATTGGTTTTTGGGTTGAATTTTATGATTTATCTTGGTACTTATCTCTTAAATCTGACAAATGCATCTTGTATCTTTGGAAG
Source organism: Saraca asoca (assembly GCA_026873985.1). Classification (NCBI taxonomy): domain Eukaryota; kingdom Viridiplantae; phylum Streptophyta; class Magnoliopsida; order Fabales; family Fabaceae; genus Saraca; species Saraca asoca. The sequence goes on from JANHAO010019020.1 coordinate 8,476, forward strand.
TGTGTTTTATATCGTGAAATGAAGAATATAATTTGCAAGCAGTTTTGATAGTTGAGTAGGTGTATTGATTTTATTAGAATGTGTATTTTCAATTATTCATATTTATTTATAAGTTATTCACTCATTGAATTTCAGTTAAACTTACTTGTTTTTGTTTAAAAAATTGTTTTGTTTTCAAGAAATTAAACCCTAGCAGCTCTTTAGATTTAGTAATTCCAATTAACTACCGGAATGAATAAACCACATTGAAGGTTAAAGACAAAGTCTGAAAAATAAATTAACAGTTGTTGCACTGATTAAGTCTACATGTACATGTGTACAATTGTTATTGGTTGCATTTTGTGTTGATTGTTTCTAATATAGGTTGTGGTTGAAGGCATTTGACATTGACAAACATCTGAAAAGTAAGAGAAATTCTATGAGATTTTTGTAAAATTTTTTTTTTAAATGAAAGGAAAATACAAATTTTGGTAAATTGAATATTATTATTTTCTTTAAAACTTTAATAGAAAAAGTACATCGTGAGTATGTATATAAGATTTATACACAATCAAATATCTTCCTACACTGATTGCATTCCGAAATTGGAGTAAGACCGTTGTCTCAAGTTAAAAAGGTGTGATGACATCTGCCTATCTGATATTTTCATCCATAGGATACAGTATTTCCTCCGCCATTCTGACAGTAACTAGACTTTTGTCTGGAATATTATAGTCTCGCCCGAAAGAAAATAGTTTTATAAGTGAGGCATTTGGGTATATAGTTTTATAAAAGGGGTAGTAAGGCCAAAAAGCCATAGTCACAATGATTTATTGACTCCACGGTTGCCAGTAAGTACTACTACACCGTCTTGCACGCACAAGAGCATGAATGCGTCAAGTGCCCCTTCCACCACGCACTTACATAAAGTCCAAGTCTTCTGCAGCGTGTTTTGTTATGAAAATTTTTTGCAGTAGTCTCCGTTAGTCACCGCCACTCTATTTAATTTTTAACTTGTTACTTATATGAGTGGTAGTTCTTTTAACATTATCGTGTGTATGACGTATTATGTTTATTTTTTAAAAATTATGTCAATATTTCAATAAACTTAAATCACATTTAAGTAAATAGTAAGATAAAATGAATTTCATCATTTATAAAAAGAAATTCTAAGTATAATATGTTTGAAAGTAATATAAGCATATGATCAAATATAAGCGTATGATCAAATAGTCAGTTAATAACAAGTTCAATAAAGTCTCATATAAATAATTTTTAATGCATAATGGGCAAAGGATTTTTAATTAGGAAGATGGATAACTTTGCTTTATTATATATGTTTTATTAAAAAAATTTGAATATATAAGAGCAATGTTTGAATCGCTATATTCTAATCCCTATTTTATGTCTCATTGTCTACTTGAATCAACGTATACACCTCCTTAAAAAGTATTTTAAGTTAAAATTCTTATAACATAAATAGATATAATTTTTATAAATTGATGTAAGAGTTTTTTAATCATAATTATTGTTACATTGTTCCCTGTGTAATTACCACATTTTACTCCACCTACTCTCATGCACGTTGTAAATATGTTTGGGCTTTTGTTTGTGTGCATGAAAGTTAATTTTACTCTCGCCTGAGCGTCTCTCGGAGGCAAACCCAAATTTTCGTTAGAAAAAAAAATTAATAAAGACAAGAATTAAGGAAGAAAGAAAAAATCTGAAGTTATGCGGTCATGAGTCAACGGACGAACAATCAACGGCAGCTGGAAACCGCAAATTACGCTGCTTGAAGTTACATCTTTATGACTTTTAAGTGTAGGACTATAAATGAAATAATATAAAGATTCAATTCACTTTGATTTGTCAGATAAGTAAATGAATTTGAATTATTGTTGTGATTTAATGGCAAGGAACACCAATAGTATATTAAAAATTTAGATTTAAATCTTTGTATTATCAATGTAAAAAAAAAGTTAAATACATAATTTAAATATGATATGAGAATTAAACCCGTCGATTAAAATATATTTGTGTTTAAAATCTTCAATATTCAACTTATTTAGTTATAAATAATTTTATAACAATACATATTCTTTGTTTATTATATTGTATAATTTTCATTGTAAACATTACAGAAATATACTATGATTAAAAATGTGCCAACAATTTAAGAAAACAATAATACAGTTTTATGTTAAAAGTTAAACCAATGAATTCTCTTATACTACTTTTATTTAGATATGATACCGAAAGAAATTGGAACCAAGCAGAAGACTGGCAAGAGCCCAGAGAAAGCTAGACCTGACCCAGCGAGGAGTTCACCAGATCGTTATAAGAAGCCTTTAGCTCGTGGTATCCCTGGGTTCGCTGAACGAATGAGTTTGAAGCCAAATGCCAGCCGCACTCTTAACAAAGCAGGCTTAGGCTCATGGCATCATGACCTCGTTCAATTGGAAGCTAGCTAGGGTTAAGCATAAAACTAACACACAACTTGCACCGCCATTCTGTAAATGCAGTCAACAGGCTCCACTTGTAGAAGGAGACTTGTAGGAGCCAGTCCCTAGTACCCTAGGCAGTCTTATACACTTAATATTTGATGTAACTGATGTATTCTTAATTTTTAGTTCCATTTGTACCCCTCCATGTTTTTATAAATGTGAGGCTAGAGTCATTGTAAAATGAGAGAAGAAGGAGAAAAAGAAATTGGCAGGAACTCTACTAGACAACTATGATAAAAAGCTCTGTAAATGCTCTTTCAATATAATAAAACTATCTCCGTAGATGTAGGGTTCGGTGCCGCCCTAATTTGGTCGAACTACGTTAAATCTCCATTTATTCTTCTCATCTTCCCTCTCAGCCTCCTTGCCATTCAACCTCCCTTTCCTCATTTCCACAAGCGGAGAACAGCTTAGATCCTCAAAAAACTCTCTCCGTAAGTCGGATTCGAATTGAACCAAAATCTACCGTCAACAAGATACATGTTAACGAGCAAAGATTTTAGCTCAATTTAAACTAAAAATCAAACTTAAAATTAACTTGAGCACGCTAATTTTCAAGTCACGTGAGTTGGTTTACATAGCCACTATTATCAATTATTCCGAAAAATTGATTTACTTTATTTAACTTGAAAGTTATGAATAAAGTTAAAGATAAATTGTTAGAACAATTAAAATACAAATAATATAGAGAACTTATTAAATCATCACATTTTTTTTAGAGCTATATATATAAATTATTTTAAAACATGTAAACTATTATATTCTAAAAAATTTAGAGGAAGTAAAATCCAAGAGACTTGGTCAATATTGACAGTGATGTATTGCTTGACTGGAGAGGTGGAAGCCATCATGCTGTCAATACATATGAATTTTTAGCAATTAAATACATTGCCTCTTGGTCGAAAACACGACTTCTAGGTTACGTTCAAAAAGTGGGATCCCTCGTGCTATATATTACCTTGCCAAGTATGTAATTACTTACTCAAACATCTCTCATAACGCTTTCTCTTGCTCGTTTCAAATCAAGAGCTTGGATATAAAGCTTTTAATTGGTGAGTTCATGATCCTTTCATTGTTCTTAATTACTCCCTCTTTTTGTTACTTGTAATCAAAGTTGACAACGAGTCAAAATAGTTTGTGAATAGTTCACAGTTTCATTTAAAAGTTGATTTGATAAATTGAGTTTATGAGACAAATGAATGATACACTGCATATTAAATTATCTGATTCATATTATAAATGAGTCATATTTGAGTTATTAGAAGTTCAATTCATTTGTATCATGAGCTAACTTGATATACATAAATAAATATATATGTATAAATATATAATATATATTATATTTTTAAATAAAATATTTGATAAAATTTATAATATATTTTTATTACTTGATTTTTATTAGGGTAGATGTGGTCATAATATAATATAGTTTTTTATTTTGAGATAAATTAATATTTATGATACATTAAGTATTCTTATAATATAAATAATAGTATTATAATATTATCTTTTATCATGCATATTTTTTTATTTATTCTATGCTAATAAATTACTCAATATATTTATTTTATAAATTTTTTTAAATTATTAAATTGTTAATAAAATACTTTATTATTATAATAAATTTGAATTTAATGAATTGAGATGAATAACTCATGAGCTTAATTTGAATCAAGTTTAAATTGAATGAATTGATTAGAATCAAATTTCAATTAAATCACGAGTTAAAAAGATTAAAAGCGAAAACCAATTCTTTGAAAACCTTTGTAATTAGTAACATTAGCTTCTACTTTCTACTCACGGCAGATAACATGAGGAGAGCACTGACATGGATAACCTTGTACGTTTGGATTGCTTTGGTTGAAATTTACATTGGCACTCGCTTTTCCACAGCAGCACTAAGCCAACATGTTGGAATGAAAATTACTAGCCATAACACTTCTGGTAAGTACCGAAACCCACAACTTTCGAGATACGATTGTTAAAGCTAGCTATGAGCTGGATTAAGTTCATTCCACCACGGTTAAAATTTGGTTTCTTTCATTTTTAGTTCATCTTATTTATAAATGTATTGATCCTTCTATCTCAAAATTCGATTATTTAAAAGGACGATATCTATTAACTTAAAAATTTTGTATATTTTAAATTTTAATTTTTTTTTTTTTTAAAGTTGATTGGATAAAGTGAAACAACTTAAAGAGTTTGTAGAAAATTTTCTGTAATTTTTTAAAGATATAAGAAAGATTATTTATGACATAAAAATTAATAATTAATCTAAATAAATGTCATGCTGAGGATGGTGGTCAAGACATTTGAATAATCGATTAATATTCAAACATACTTAATACACAAATTTTCGCAATAAGTGCCTGGCACTTCCTGCTTATTGACACTCACACAAACACAATAA
>JANHAO010019021.1:0-13364 GCA_026873985.1 Saraca asoca
TCTTTTTTATGACTATAAAAGAGAGATAAAATCATAATTAAGAAGAATTTATGAAGATTGCATTTGCATAGGAAGACAAAAAAAAATTAAAACATTGCTGCTTTCTCCTTCCATACGCAAATGATTTTAGTTGCTTTGTCAGCAATGATTTTAGTTTCTTTTTTAATTTGCTTTGACAGACGATGAATTCGAATCCAAATGAATTGACAATTGAGATTGCAAAAATACTGAAAGAGACAATAGCTCCCAGGTAAACTGAATGGTGCATCTATAGGGTGTCCAATGTCGGTCGCCAAGTAAACAAAGATGCGTATACGCCTAAGGTGGTTTCAATTGGCCCTTTTTACTATGGCAATGCGGGGCTACAAAACACGGAAATCCTTAAAATGGGTGTATTTCAAGCAATTCGTTGAAAGAAACAAGACCAATTTGAACAATTTGATTAACTTCATTGAAAAGTTAGAACCAAATACTCGTCATTGTTACGCTGAGAACATTAGGTTTGACAAGAAACAACATATCAGAATTATATTGTTCGATGCTTGTGTCATACTTGAGCTTTTCTTGAGATATCATCAAAGAGACTGGTGTAAAGACAATATTTTTTTCATCAGGAACTTAGTTTTCAAATGTTATAATATTAGATTTGTTGTTACTCGAGAATCAACTACCTTTCTTTGTTCTTGAAAAGCTATTCAATTGGGCCTTCTCCTTTCACGTATCTAACAACCGACCTTCATCCTCCCGTGTATCTAACAACCTACTTTCCTTTGTCAAACTCACATTCAATTATTTCCAATATTACAACAGACAAGAGTTGAATCCTGATGGTGCCACTTCACAGACATGCTAAGATACTTTCATTTGCAGCAACCTTCTAGCACGCAGCCGGAAAGAACGAACGATATAGGGATACTTAATTTTAGTGCAACTAAATTACTGGAAGCGGGATTGAGGTTTGAGTTGAATGATAGAAGCCTATGCTTATTAGGGTTGCAATTTTCTGGACGTGTTCTTGAAATTCCCAAGATTTTGGTGGATGGAAAAACTGAAGTTGAGTTTCGTAATATAGTGGCTTTCGAGCAATGCCATTGTCCTAATGAAACATACATTACTGACTATGTTACTATTTTTTATTGCCTTATCGACACGGACAAAGATGTACATGTTCTCGTTCAGAATGGAATAATCCTTAATTTTGGGATGATAATGAAGCTGTGGCTAAATTGTTTAATGGTCTTACTAGGAATGTTGTATGGATGAATTTCAATTCTAATTATGTTCAGGTTTGTAGGAAATTGAATGAGTTCCATAGAAATCCTTGGCAGTAATTGAAAGCAACTTTGATTCAGACCATTTTTTCTGATATTCAGGTAATGCAATAATAGAAGGGCATTAGTTAATTGCTTTTATTATTGAATTCCCTTGAATTTGATTCTTGTAATTGTAAACCTTACTTTTTGAACAAGTTTGGAGTAACTTTAATTTGTTTGCAATGAAGAAACAAGCATACTTTTTGCAAAAATTTATTATTTGTGTTCCATATCTTATTTCAATTGTCACAATAAATATGTGCCATGTCTCAATCTTAGGTATGCTATTGGCACATAAAATTATTATACAGTGATTTCTTACAAGCCTGACAGAACTATAATATTGACTCATGTAAGACAGAGCAAGACATTAACTTATAAACTCAAGGAAATGACAAAACATTTTATTTAAACTTGTTGAAATTTCGGCAAAGCCTCCCTAATTTTTGCATATTTGCCAAGGACAACCAACACAAATATGAAAGGACTACTTGCTCAACAATACATGTATCAATCTGTTATGCAAATATTTATAACTTGTACAAATATACATAACATGAAATGCATATGGACTAAATTTCCTATTCCAACTATCTAATTGCTTTGCATTGTGCCATAAAAGCTCTTGAATAAAGTTGAAATGCATAACTTAGAGTATGTGAGCTAAGTTTGTCTTTAAAAGCCTGGAAAAAAAGAAATTGAAAGGGGTGAGTTACAAGAATCCGATGAGTGAATAAACTACTAGAATCTATAATCTAAAACATGGTTTATGAAAATTAAAGAAAACCTTTAGTTTCTTGAAACATGCCAAGTATTATAATAATTCGTAAATAATAAATATGGAAAATATATTCAACTTTAAAAATATAGTGTCATACAATAATAAATCCAAATCTCAAATTTTCAAATGTAAGTTTTCTTTGAAAAAACTAGTTCAATAAAGATTGTTTCGCAATTAAATCTCATACCTTTGGAAATCCAAATGCTAAGAATACTTACATAATTAATATCAAAATAATTTAAACAACTCATGTGAGATAACCAAATAGGATTCAATGGAGTTTTTCTCATAATCAACCAAACAGATAATAGATGAAGGAACTAAATCGAAAGCCTTGATTCAGTCAAACAAATATAGTCATTGTCAAATCTCTGCCTATAGGTCAAGGTCAAATCCAAGACCCCATAATATATCATATCACATATATCCACCTCCCCTTATTCCTCTACATCTCCCCTTATTTCTCTAGATAAAAGTCCTACCATATGCCTCTCATATTGTATAGTCATGACAATCAAATATCCAAGCACACTTGGAGTTTTTTAAGGAGAACTCCCAATGATCCATTTAAATTCAAATTGTTCTATGAATCCAAAGAGTCATTCACAATTTCCTTTAAACATAAAAATATGTCATTTCAAAATTTAATAATCGCACATACATTTTAAATTAAAATCCATTTCAACTCATCAAGATGCTTATATAAAGAAAACATAAACCAACATTTGAAACATATAAATACATACAAATTCTTTAAATTACATTAACTCATTTCCTGAACACAATTTATTTGAAAACTACTAATCATACAAAATATTACTAAATCCAAATCCAGTTTTAATTATCAAAATCTTCTAAAATTATCACTTATAAATACAAATATTCATAATAACTTCAATTCATATAAAATTGATAATTACAATTTATATATATTTTATATCTCTTCTATACTTAGTCTTTTATCATCTTTATGTGCTTAATTAGATACTTGTAATTGGTTTGTAGTTTATGCAATTTTTATGCTTAGTTGAATTAATTCGATAATTTGGTACTGTTTCTGGATTTTAGATATATGTTGAGTTCTAGACCTTAGTTTTAGGTATTTTTATGTCTTTGGAAACCTAAAAGAAAGGTCTAAAAATGTCATGAAGAGTTCTAAGTCTAGTTCATCCATTTTGTAGGTTAAATAAAGCTGAGAATCTAAAATAGAGTGTTGTCTTGCTACCCAGAACAGTTTCGATATTTTCATCATAAATGGAGTTGCATCCATCATCTTGATGGAAACTTAAGTCCATATGATAGTAAGATTCCTACAACTTTTATGAAAGGCTTGAGGTTAAACTACAACATTTTCCATTAGTTATAAGACTATAGACTTAAGTGTTAAATTTTATTATAGTTTGGACTGTTCTAAAAGGATGTTTCAATTTTTGGCCCATAAATTGAGTTAGGAATCGAATTTTTATGCAAGGTCAAGTCCATAAGACTCCTAAGAGGCAAAGCCACACTTTATATGAAGAGACCCATATCCAATTAAGCATCTTTCCAACTTTAATCAATAGCCCAAGTAGAGTTAGTGCAGTGAGCTCCTATAAAAGCTCAGCTAAGCCATAATTTTGATAACTTTTAAGATCATTTTGTTTTTCTCTATACTTTGTGAAGAGGAGAAACTTTTCTAGGGTAAGAATGCTAGCCCTAATTATATTTTCTCTTCTTCTTTTTTTTTTTGATTTATTTTTATATTAATATATAGCTAAACTTCCAATTCAATCTAAAGGAAATTTAGCATCAATTCTCTTGTTGATTGTGAAACTTGATTCTATTATCAATTTATTCCTAATTTGATTATCTTGATTATTTGTTTCCATGTTAATAATTGTTTTGGATGATTGATTAAGGTGGCCAATTGATTAATTATTCAAAGTGATTTACTGTTAGCTTTATAAACAATTTGTTTGTTTATAGTTGTTTGGTAGGAGTAGCAATAGGATTTTGATTTGCTATTGGGATAAGTCAATTTTCTTTGAAAATTAGGGGTAATTAATTAGTTTGTTGTTGGGATAAATTGATTAGTTAATCTTGGTATTTTTAGATCTTAATGTTATTGGTAAATTGGTTAAGGTGCTGGGTTTATTAATTTAATAATTAGAGCTAATTGAATACTAGGTTTGATTGGCTAATTTAGGAAAAAATTAAAAAAAATTAATTAGGTATTGGGTTTAATTAATTTCTTAGCTAAGTAGTCCATGAAGGAATGGAATAATTGTGTCAATGATCAATTACTGAATTAATTGCAAGGGCCTCTTGGATTGAAGTTTTTCTCCATTAGATTTCTTTTTTCCTATTTCTATTTGTTATATTATTTTTATTATTTAAGTCCTATTTCTAATTAATTAATATCCCCATTTCCTATTGTGAACATACTAAAATAAATCACCAGTTTTTGAGATTCGATCTGGATTCACCCTAGGTATAAACTTAGATAATTCAACTTTATCTTTGTCAGTCCCAACAATGATAAAACATCATAGAAATTCTATTTTTAATTATTTGTATAAATTCTGAGAAATTTAAATAATTAAAATAAATAGAAATGGTTTATAAATTTTGTAAAAAATTTATACTTATATAAAAATGTACTCTAATGTTTTTATATTCGAATACTCATTTAGGAAAAATGTAACGGATATTAGTATTGGTAGGCATGTTAGGTAGGGCTATACGGACTCAAATTGCTGATCTTCTTGGTAAAACAGATCTTTTCTAAACACGTTATCCAAAAGTCATAAAATCGTAACAACTTTAGTTTAAATCAATTTACTTTTTAAGCAATTTTATAAAATAAGAATATTGTTAAATACATAAAATATAAAATATATATAATAATTACAAGTTAAAGTAGAGTTATCCACTCCCCACTTAAACAAGTTAGAAGTGCGAAAGAGCTCTTTATTGTTAGACAAACAAGGTCAAACAAGACAGTGGATATCCTTGTGGTGTTCTCATGATATTCCATAGCATCCAATAAAACATTCCTAATGCATCCTTGATTAACCTCATCACATCTTACATAAAAAAATCACTCCAATTACTGAAAATCTTAACTAAAAATCCTCTGTAAAACAATATGTAAACTGATTAAAATAATGAAATAAAACTTCGAACTAGCTACCATTAAATCTAGAATCTAGCTAACTCACTCAATTTAATTTCCATAAGTAGATAGTGTAATTAGAATATAATTTTAAATATCTTATCATTACATCTAAAATCTAATTTAATAAAGTTTAACTAGAAATTAATAAAACTTATAATATAAATTTTTATCATTAAGTAAACTAGATTATTCCCTTAATTTTCATAATAAATAATAGATTGAAATATTGAAAATAATAGTAATTAAATTATTTATTTTCTAAAAACTATTAAAACAAATAATTAACAAAATAATTAACAAATTTACAAAAATATGAAAATATTAATCCTCAAATAAAATCCAACGCTAAAACCCTTTTTGAAATACATATTAACAATTTTTATACAAATAGATTCAAAATATTCCTAAGTAATATTATTTATAAAAACAATTATAAAAATTCGTTCAAAAGATTTCCAAGCATTGCAATATGCAAATTTCGTTGACAATAGCATAGACTCACTTGGTAAACATATTTCTTATAAAAAGCCATCAAATTTGTGATAGTTGTATAAATAGCAATCTTTGCCTTTAGAAAAACAACTATTTACTACGTTCTATTTGTTATGTGTTGAAATAATAGGATAAATTAAATTAGCTAAATCAACATATCTATTGAATTATGTTATAATGCGTCAGATTTGTACATATAGATTTAGTTAATAATAATGAGATCATATTTGACATTATATGAGAATTCATTATTGCACAACACTTCTTTAGCATGCTTACTTCTTATATTCTTAGTGGAGAAGAAGGAGAGAGAATTATATTTGAAGTCTTAATGGGGCAACTATAGCTTTACTAGAGTATAATGTAGAAAGCTGCCTTGCTGTAACCCCACTAGACCAACTGGCCCATTATCATTGGCCCAATAACAAAGCTCACACTACCAAATCAATGGCCTAGTATCATTATAGGTCCAATAATTTGATTACATAATTAATTAATCCATAATAATTAGTCAGTGTAACATTCATTTAATGTAATTATATATGATTTAATTGAGCTATGGTAGTCTACATAGGAAAATTCTAACAATCTCCCACTTAGAAAATATAGTTTAATAAATGAGCATTTGGATTACAATATGTGGCCATAACGATGAACTTCAACAACAACAATAACAATAATTGTGACACCATTATAACCATAGGTCAATTATAATAGCTCAATAATGTAGATCATCATATTCGATAGGGATGCTAATGTTATACATATATTGAATATTTATGTTCCAATGACCTAATCATAATGTGGAATGTGTAAGAAACCAGACGAACATATAAAATATAATCATATATATATATATATATCTTTACAAAATGATCTATGCATCTTCTCAAGATGCTCAAAATGAGAATAAATTATAATATATTAATGAGACATGATCTAAATATCTCCATCAATATGCTGTAAAACAAATGTGCACAATATGGCAATATCATTAACATTTCACTAACCTCAATACAATAATGTTTTAATTAGAAATATGAAACTCTCACTAATCCTGAACATCGAAAGGGTTAACCAAACTCATTATAGTTACTTATTTGCAAACAATTTAACACTTAAGCCTTTGGTTAGTGGATCCACTAGTATACGGTTCATGATAACATATATAATACTTACATATCTTTTCTCTTAAACAAATTGATACTTAATATCAAAATACTTATACAGGCAATACATTCACTATTATTTTGAGAAAAGTTCACTATGACAGCATTGTCACAGCGTATAGTTAAGGTTCTAGATATGCTTTCTACAAATTTAAATTGATATATTACATTCCTTGACTAATTAGCCTCATAAGTGGCTTCACAACATGGAACACATTTTGCCTCTGTAGTAGAGGTTATTGTAATTGACTACTTGATAGTTTCCATGATATAGCTCCTCCTATCATCATAAAGATGTTTTTAGACATCAACATCTTATCATCCAGATAATTTACAAAATAAGAGTCAAAATAGTTTGCAACGATTAGATCACCAGATCTGCAATAAATTAGCACAAAGATTCTTTGCATCTTATAGGTACTCTATAATTTTTTTCATAGCAATCCAATATTTCTAACCGAGATTATTTAAGTATCTCCCAAGTACATTAAACCAATAGCAATATCAAAATATGCACATACTTGAGCATACAACAAGCTACTAACAATGGAAGTATATGGGACTTACTTTAATCTTTATATTATTTTGAGGACATTTGGCTTTTAAAAAAAAAATAATCTCACCCCTCTAGAAGGGTGCAATACTTGGAGAGCCCATAAAATATATTGAACCTATTGAACACCTTTTCAACATATAATTTTTTAGACAAGCCAAGAAAATCCTGGGATCTGTCATGATGGATCCATATACCCCACAAGAAAGAGGCATCAATAAGATCCTTCATAACTAAAATATGTAGATAGTATATATTTTATCTCAATCATAAGGCTCATAACATTGTTCTCAAGGAGAATATCATCTACAGGAGACTAGAATCACAAATATGCCCATGCTTAACATAAAATAGACATAGTATACATCATTCTCCTTGAGCCCAAGAGAAATAAGAATCTCAATAACCTTGAGATACCATTGTCTAGACATTTTATTCAAATTATATTTATGAATCATTTCAATTTACACACTAAGTGGCCTTGACTTTTCTCTTGGAAATCATCTGGTTAATTCACACAACCAGTTTATGGCTAATTAGTATTCAAGAAGGCCATCATGTATTTGGTGAAGCTCCATGTTAAAATGAGCCACTAGTGCCATGAAACTCTGAATGTGTCATCAATTAAAGTAGATAAGAAAATATTTTACAATCAAAGCCTTCTTTCTAAATGTCATCAACATGGTCTTATACCTTTCAATCACTCTTTGAATATCCTTTAGTTTTAAAGACCCTTTTGCATCCACTAGACTTGTAACTAGTAGATAACTCTATATAATTATCATTATGGATCATCAAAGCAATCCAACATTCACAGCCTTCATCCATTCAAAAGAATTAGAACTTGAAATAACTTCTTGAAAACATTGGTGAGATTATTACCATCATTGATGTCAAATTTGTGCTCTTGCAAGTATCTCTCATAGTTATTAATAACTTTTGATCTATTAGCCATCTAGAGTTTCCTCAATGGTACTTTGCGTGGTTCTTTTTTACAACTAACAATGCATGAAGATTTCCAATTTCCACCATTGATTTTACTATATGTTATATTGGATCATCTTTTGGCTCTATTCTGTTTATTTTCAACCAGTAATGGTGGTAGTAGAATAACAATATTTTTCTCTCTAAGAGAGATGATTTATGGTCTCTGACTCCTGTCTGACCAATCCTCAAAATAAACAAAATGAGGTACTTCAATTACCTTATTGGATTGGGTCAGATAGTAAAATCTACTACTTCTATAGCTATTATAATATCCAAAAAAGGGACTATCAATATAGTCTTCAGATCAAGTTACTTAATAAATGGATCATATGACTTCACTTTAACTTTGCAACCCCAAATATGCAAATGCCTAAGATTAGGCTGCTCTAAGCATAAGGTTGTTAGACTTAAAAAATTCACAATTTTGGAGATATCTTACAAAAGAATCAAAATTTACATCAATTTATTATATCTTCATAACATTCACCACTTTTATTAGAACTGACACATTTGATTTTCCTATCATTGTTTTAGTTCAATCTCTACTTTAAAACACCCCAAAAGAATTTAAGGATTTCAATTTTTCAATGGACATTTCCATCTAAAAGAAACTTGAACAATCATCAATGAAGGTGAAATATTAGTATCTACCCATAGCACTTAACAAAATCAGTTCACCTACATTATCGTGAATTAACTCCAACACACCCATCATTCTGGTCCACTAACTCTAGCAAGGAAAATCTCCCATGATGCAATCAATACACACATTAAAAGCAATAAGTCTAGGTCATGAAGAATTTCTTCTTTTATCAATCACTTCATTCTTTTGTGGAGATATCACTTAGACACCTATTTGTAACCCTTTGGTATCCAACGATAACATTTAACTGATTAACTCTTCAATTTTTGAATGGCAACTCCTTGCACATATTTGTCTTGCACTTTTCCACCATTTCTAATTCAACTATCAGCTTTTATCACTTGGCTTCCTCTTATTTCTTAATGCTTATAATAAATTTATAATACAAATGATTGCATCTCTATCTAACTACCAAGTGTTTGACAAAATGCTTCACTAGAGTTAGTGGAACATCTTGACTTATAGTGATATGTACTCAAATAAGCTTTCTTACTTCTCAAAATTAGATTCCTGTGCCTGTGATTTATTTCGATGCTATATGCTTGATCCATGTGAATCAAAGTAAGCATAGGGATCCTTTAATTCTTCCTATCATCTACTGCTTGACTAATTATAGAAGCCATTTTATTGAAAGTCTACTCACATTCTTAGGTGTAATGTGATGTCTTAAGAAAATTAATTTGAATTGGAAGAAACTTTAAAACATGTTAAATCAAATGTCTATTTTCTATGTTCATTTTCATGTCCATGAGTGATCATATTAGTATGCCAGTTCCACGATATATTCACTAATTCTAGTAACATCATCCTAAAATAGTTTTATCCAGCAACGAGAGGTAATATCATTTTTAACTTTATCAAACTATACAAACTTATCAATTACAAATTCCATAATCATTTTAGCATTTGGAGAGTCAACAATGCCTATCATGATGGTCTTATCCTTAGTATACATCATAACCATCAAGTATACTCTATTAGAGTGTGTTAACTTTCCCTAAAAAGCCCTTGCGCAACAGTATGGTCATCATCTATTTTTGGCTCTCCCTCTTTCCATGCCAAATACAAAATTTAGTAATTGTCAGATATGATATCAATAATTTGGCCCAGATATCTTCCTCTTGGCTCAGTCCTCATAATTAGTCACATTTACTGTTTTCATGGAAATCAATTTTATATGTAACAAAAGATTGAGGAAATAATAATTTATGAAATTTATCATAAATTTCCAAAATTGCATGGTCAATATAACCTCGCTATAATATTGTATCAATAATTATGCAATTTCAAATTATATTACATTGTGAAACCTGACACTAATAACACATTTAAGGATTCATAACATAACACAAAGATTGAATGCTATATTCCTAAAACCTAATACTGATAGGATATTTAAAATTTTAAAAGCATAACAAGCAATCCTAACACTCACATTATCACTAGCAAACTATGTTAATAATATTGTACTGATAAGGTGTATATATTACTAATATAGCACTCTCCTAGACACAATTCCAAAATTTAATTTTAGCAAAATTTTATTCAACTAGTCCCAAATAGGTAAGTATACAATTGCATAAAGTTTCATGGTATAATATGAGCAAAATTGATTCTTACATAATTATACAAATTGCTCACAATAATCCAGAAAATATTCAAATATGCAAAAAACATCAAATCAATCTACAAAAATTATATATAGTAGTATAATATGTAAGAATCATATAATAATTTTTTTTATGTCCAAGAAATATGAAATTAATGCTCAAATAAATAGGATAATAATTATATAAAATATTTTTATTTCCAAAAAATTTTGGAAAAAATTACAGATAGTAGTCCAATATGTGGCAAATACATAATAAAATTTTTAGACTTAAATAACATTAAATGATTATTAAAACAAATTAAAAAATAAAATATTTTTATTTTCATAAAAATCTAAAAATATTACCACAAATAGAGCTTAAAGAGCGGAGTACAATGATATGATTTTTATCGATATTAGCCCCTTCTATGATGGCATATGGCTTCACACATCATTGGCACAAACAACCAACTATATAATTAGACCATACCTAGTTTGCAAACTCCTTCAATTCAGCTATTTCTTTTATAAAATTATTGCATGGGTTTCTTTACCCATATCATTTTGCATCAAAACCCTTGATCAATTTCACAAAATTGGCACTTGTTTGTATAATTGGAAAAACTTAAACTAATTCAAGTTTTCAAGAAAAAAAATTCTTTCAAAAATTTGAAAATTAATGCTATAATAGTTCAAGTTTTCCAAAATTGATTGAGGAACTTTTGTCTACCACATTATTCTATCAATTAAAACTCAATCAATTTAAACAAATACCTTATAATTGAACAAAATTTTGAAAAAGAAACTTCATGCCTGAATAGATATATAAAATTTTGAAAATTTATCTTTTCAACAGTATTTATTCAAATTGATTTATGCCTTTTACACATTACAAACTCTTAAGATGCAATCATAAATTTATTTGAAAAAAAAATTCTTTAAGTCTCTCAAATTTATAAGTTGAATTTTCCGTTAAAAATTCAAGTTACATTTACTTATAATTTCACCTCAAAAAGGTTTTAAAAAAAATTTTGTAACCAATTTAAAAATATAATAGGCCAAAATATAAATAAATCTTACATTCGTAGATCCATAATAACTTTACACCATAAATTACGGATTCCATAAACTTACAATAGAAAAATCTATACAAATTTGAGCTTTTGAAACATGAAAGGAAAAATTTGACTCTAATACCAATTGTAGAAATAACATGATAAATTAAAATAGTCAAATTAACAGATCTATTGAATCATGTTCAATACATCATATTTGTATATATAAATTTAGTTAATAATAATGAGATTATACCTGAAATTATGTGAGAATTCATAATAACAAAACATTCCTTTGCAAGTTCACTCCTTGTAACCCTAGTAAATAAAAGGGAGATAGAACTATATTTAGAGTCTCAATGAGGCAACTACAGTTTTTCTAAGTTATAAGTAGAAATTTGCCTTGCTATAATCCTATTGGGTCAACTGACCCATCATTATTAGCCCAATGACAAGGTTCATACCACTAAAGTCCATCAATGACATAAATATCATTACAGATATAATAATTTAATTACATAATTAATTGGTTTATAATAATTATTTGTTGTGATATTCATTCAATCTATTTACATATAATTTACGTAAACTATGATGCTCTATATAGAAAAATTCCAACATTATGCACTTCAAAATTAAAGCAAACTAAACTTACAAATGAAACTTTGGACTTGAAGTAATAATTTTCTCTCATTGTTGATTCATCTAATATTCTAGTTCCGGCACAATCTCTTTGTCTCCCTTAGATGTGTAGTTATCATGAATTCCAAATAAATTAGCCCAAAAGGTCATACATATAATTTTAGTATGTAGATGAGAAGTTGAAGACGTCGGAAATAAAACGGTATTTTATATTTAGGAGACTTTTATGTCATTTTTTAATTTTAAGGCTGAACAGAGAAATCAATTACAGCGTTGTAAAAAAAAAAAAAAAGATAACCTTATTCAAATTAAAAATAAAGAGACAAAATTGTAATTTTTAATAAAATTGAAAATAGCGATTGCAATGTGGTCACATTGCGGTTGCAATACAATCAGGTCAAGCGAAAAAATTATAATACTATCAAAACAACACGGTTGGGAAACTGTTTGCTTGAGCATTGCATTTTATTATCCATCATTCAACAGTATTGGCATAGAATTTGAAGCATACGATAATTTAACTGTATGGCAGAATTTAATAAGGATTTAATTTATTACAATAATCTTAACGGTTGATTATCAACGGTCGACATCCTGTTTCATAGGTAATCAAATAATTCTATTTTTTATTCATAAATTAGGTGAAATTTTAAAAGAATATCAAACATTAAATTTTTATTAATAAATGGTCAAAAAAATTTCTAATAATTATAATTGAATAAGATACTGTCATGTAGGATATAGTATTGCATGCTTCAAATTTAGGTCTTAGTATGATAAAATTACACAAATTATAAATATATATATTTTTTCGCACGCAAATATGTTTAAAGATTAGCTCCAACAAAAGGTGATGCAAAAATTAATAGACTCTGAGTATTAAATGCTTTCAGAATTAACTAAAACACTATAAAAACCTCTAAATATTAATTATATATTGTGGCATAAAAGTACGTATGTGAAAATATAACTCAAGGTAGT
>JANHAO010019022.1:0-13374 GCA_026873985.1 Saraca asoca
GCCTGAATAATTAAAATAAGAAAATTCTATGTTATTTGCCGAAGAACTCATAAGGTGAGGTAAGTCCTAATCCTAGACCTTTTTACGTTTAATACATTCTTGAATTTACATCTTTATTTTCTTTATTTCATTATCATCCTTTATTTTTATTTATTTTCTACTACTCCCTCCATTCTTCAATCAAACTGGATAGTTAAAGTGTAAAGGTTCCAGTAGTTGAAAAGAAAAAGACTTCCCTATAGGATCAATCCGTATTCACTGGTTCTTTACTATATCTACGTCGTGCACTTGCGAATATTTGAAAATAAAACCCTCAATAATCACCTCACTTGGTTTCATTGAGAATGCTTCAGACCATTGTATATATCAGAAGTTTAGTGGGAGCAGTTTCGTTATATTTGTACTCTATGTGGATGACATCCTATTAGTCAGTAATTCAATGAATTTTTTGAATGAGACAAAACACATGTTATCGTGCCATTTTGAGATGATAAATCTTGGTGAGGCCTCTTTTGTTCTTGGAATACAAATCCATCGTGATAGATCTCATGGCATTCTTGGTTTGTCTCAAGCAACCTATATTAAGCGAGTCCTCAAGAAGTATAATATGGACTCTTGCACTTCTTATGCTACGCCTATACAGAAAGGTGAAAGGTTGTCTAAATCATAATGTCCTCAGAATAACATTGAGAGAGTTGAAATGGATAAGATTTCATATGCTTCCATTGTTGGTAGCCTTATGTATGCTCAGATATGTACTCATCCAGATATAGCTTTTGCTATCAATATGCTTGGTAGATACTTGAGTGATCCTGGCAAAGATCATTGGAGAGCTGCAAAGAAAGTTATGAGATACCTATAGGGGATGAAACATCATATGTTGACTTTTAGAAAGTCTAATCCTTTTGAAATTATGAAATATACAGATTCAGACTATACATTCTGTATGGATGATCGTAAGTCGACTTCTAGATACATCTTTATGATGTTTGGAAGAGCTGTTTCATGGAAGAGTGTAAAACAGACACTCACAGCTACCTCAACAATGGAAGCAGAGTACATCACTTGTTATGAAATCACTTGTCAAGCTGTATGGTTGAGGAAATTGATATCTAGCATGCATTTAGTTAATTCTATATCATGACCTCTAACCATTTATTGCGATAGTTCATCTGCTGTATGCTTCTCTTAAAATCACAGGAACTCTAGTTGTACTAAACATTTTGATGTTAAATTCCTGTTTGTTAAAGAGAAGATTGCTGAATCTCAGACTCGTTTGGTTCACATTTTTGGTGAACAAATGTTGGCGGATTCGTTAACCAAAGGCTTACCTGTGGGAGTATTTCAGAAACATGTAACTCACATGAATCATGTTAAATCTTTTGATATAGCCTTGGTTTAGTAGGAGTTTGAATTTTGTGTTAGTTTAAGACTATCTACATAATTTTGTTCAGTTCAGATATTGAAACATGGTTAGAATGTTTATGTCATTTTTTTCCCTATCGAATTTAATAATCTTGTGTTGTTTCTTTTCTGAACTATGGTTGAAAAACCAATTTCATATTTTGTTCTATTCAGATTTAAGACTTTTAACTATCACTTGCGTCCTTATCGAATTCAGTGATTCTGTATTATTTCATTTCTGAATCTTGAAAATGGTTTAGCATACACTGATTGCTTAATATTGCCTAAATCTTGTTGTTCTATTATTTGTTCAAAATAATTGATTAATGCTATCCAAGTGGAAGATTGTTGAATTAATTTTATTTTTAATTAATTATTATTGTGGATTAGCATTAATTATTAAGACATTAACAGACTTAATTAAGTGATCAGTATTAAGCCCAGAACAGATTGGACCCTGGTCAATTGTGCATAATATATGATAGGTTAGATTATACACAAGCCCATTGGATAGAGGTCCCAATTTGTAGCCCCTTAGTGGTCAGTTGGTTTCCTATTACAACACTGACTTGAAAGAGATGAAGTTTTATTATATATTAATCCTAAACCTTAAAAATATAGAGAATTTTATATCTTAGTTAGTTCTCTCTCCCAAAACTCTTTGTCTCTCTAAATTATTGTGTACTAAGGAGTTTTGCAGGTTGAATCTCTCTTTCCACAATTTGCAATTCTCAATAATGAATCCTACTGTATTATCATTAAGTACACATTCATCTCCCAATATTTTTCTAAATACTGTTAGCATAATGAGCTTAACAAATTAAAAAGTAATATATCATTATTCTTAATTTGCTTCATTTGATTTCATTTTCTTTCCATTTTAATAGTTTAAACCAAGCATCCCCTGATAAAATTGTGTTGAACAAATATAACAAAGGTTGTCTCTCTTTTTATTTTGGATAGTATATATGTCACGTTATCTAAAAATTTAATTCATTTTTAAAATCATAATAAAATTTTAAATATTAATAATTGTGATAAATTATTTAAATATTATAATTTTAATACCTAATAGATTCAAAATTTAAAATTTGATATGTGTGTGTGTATATATATGTATGTATGTATGTATGGATGTATATTAAATGCTCTTTGCTTTCGAATAGTTTCAAGAATTCCGCCCGAATTAACCAAACCCACTCTGTTTCTATAAATAGTAAATGTAAATTGACAATTGATTTTGTTTTAAAATAAACTCATTAGAATTATATTAAATCCGTCCAATGCCGAGGTCTGACACCAATAAGACTTTCTTATATGAACATCCCCAGCACATGAACCAATTTGAATATAAATGGCACCTTTAAAAAACGCACATGCCCTAGACAGCGAAATTTCAGACATCCCCGGAGTACTGTCCTCAGGGCATGCTTCAATTTTTATTTTATTTTATTTATTTATTTCTGTCAAAGTGAGCATTTTTTTTTTTTTTGCCACAAAATGCCAATTCAAATACAATTTGTTCATACAGAAATTGTCAACAGATTTTTTTTTTTTTTTTGAAAAGTTGTAGAGAAATGAGAGCTTTTTCATTGTTTTTTTAAATAGAAAGTTCCATTTAGAATGGAGCCCTTTAGTTTAATGGATCTTTTCACATATAAAGTGGTAGTTCAAACAAAAATTTATATACAAAAAGCTTTAGTTAAAATAAGGAGCTTTTATATTTCCTGAAAATACATGTAGCTTTTAATTTAAAAATATAATATGAGTTATGTGATTGAGGTTTTATAACATTTTTTAATAAGCATAATAAGTTTTTTTAACATACTTAACGTCCTAAATTCGAATTTTTATAATTTTAACTTAGACTTCTTTTCTACCTTATGATTCAATATATACACGAAGACATATTTTGAAGTTTTAGAATCTTTGCTAAAAACTATAACAGTTATAATATTGTGGTTGCGGAGAAACTTCTTAAATCGATTCAAACGTTCAGTTACAAGCTCAGAAAGCACTTATTGACAACTTTTTCTTTGACGGAAAAGCTCCATTTATATTGATGTATAAAAAATGCTCTAATTCAAATGGAGTTTTCCATGCAGAAAACGGCCATTTTGACTGGCAGTGGCACTTTATACGTGGATAGTAGAGAATAAAAAAAATAAAACAAAAACTATTTTGTCTAGTATTGTGAGAACATATTTTAATGAATTTAAATTTAATTTATTATAAATATAAAATATTTTATACTATTAATTAATAGAAAAATGATACGTCATTAAAAAAAAAGAAAGAGTAATTAAGATATTTTATCAATAATAGAAATTTTTTAATAATTTTTTAGTCACAGTGGATCAAATTTAAATCCTATTTTAAAACCACTACAATTTGATACTTAGTTTATGATTTTTTTAATATTAAAATGGATTAAACGCAAGCCTCTCACACACAAATTGTAAAGGAAAATTCTTCCTACTCCTCACTACGCCTTATGCATCATGATAAACTGAAATAAACCCAGGAGAGTAGCTATAAACTACAGCAATATTTGCATCAATTCAATGCATGTTTAATCTTTCGGAAGCAAATTTAGGTCACAAATCCTTACATTTGAATTTCCTTATCATTGTTATATCTAAGATGTGGGACATCTGATTTACAGAATGAATCCTGAATTTGTATATTCTCCTTTTTCTATATAATTGTTGATGTAAATGTCATTTTACAAAATAAATAATTACAAAATCTGAGTCGTGAAACTTATAATTCTATACAAGGAATCTAATATAAAATGAGAATTTTCTAAAGTAACGCCAACATGATCATGATTAGAAGAGAAAATCACAACCAAGGCATAATGGGGCAGATTACTTTACATTTTTGTTTATCAATATGCATCCATGTTGCAATTCAAGCTTAGGATAAAAAGTAGGAACATCTTCATCTAACGTTAGCGATCCGTACATCTCATAAATATCTCTGCTTGAAAACTGCTCGGAGTCGTGCAAAAACTATGTAATGCAGGTGATGTTCCAACATCTAAGCTGCAGTCGCCAACCATCAACTTGTGGCTCTTATCCTCTATTGGGAGAGAGAAAGTGCGAAGAAAATGAAGGGCAAACTCTATTTTGGTAAAATGTTTGTTAAGCTTACTCTTTATTCTACTTCTTTTTTCTTTTCCCTACCTAATTCGCAAGCAAACTCTGTCACACAGGACACTGTCAATGTATGTGTCTGGCTTTCAACACCTTTCAAATAGGTAGCATCATCTAGTGACTTTTGGCGGGCGATGGCAGTTTGCTTCTCATCATGTCAGATGTTGCTGCTGGCAAGTCTTCTCTGTACACAATTCCTTCATCATAATATACAGATTGGCCTTGGGTAGCTGACAAAACCAACTTCTTGTGCTCTTCGGTGTTTTCCTCATACTTGCATTTCTCAAGCAATTCAACCTTCTTTAAGCCTGTATTCTGCTCTCAAATGCATCCATTCTCAACCAATTTTTTTTTCTTGATCCTCTCTTTTGTCTAAGTTCTTGATCCGACATTGATAAAACTTATCTCTTGCTTTCCTTTGCCATCAATTGATGGTTTGGTTTACTGGATTTGAAAGTTACAATTGGCATATTTCAATGTAATTTTATCGCCTATAAATTCTCCTTGTCAGCAACAATTCCACTATTCATTGTTTCAAGAACAATTTTGCCCAAAACAAATCTGGCCTCTGAAAGGTCACCACTCGCAAGCTTGCCATAGTGTATCTCAAAACTCTCTCTTTCACTCCTGTAAGATTTGATATCACCGACCAGCACTTCAAAAACTTTAGCAACAACTTTCCCTATGTTCTTTGGCACAAATACCTGAGACCACAAGAAAGGTTATCAGCCAAAGTAGAGCTTTTGAACTACCAGAAAGTTACACACTTTCATAGTGGCATAGATGATAGATTTACAGAAGGAGAAATATCATCTTAATCTAACAAATAACTTAATCCCTGGGTACTATTTGAATACGGTGACAGAGCAACTTTAGTTTCCAAAACCCAAAACATAAGGTCTAAACATAAATAGTGAAATATCAAAATGAAACCTAATTATGTCATGTTTGAACAACCCCATCAAGTTGAACAGAAATCAATCCTACTGCATCTATTTTGCAGTCAATAAAAAAATTTCGAAATGTTTACAACAAAGACATACCAAAGTAGATATACTTACCTTGCCAGAGCATGTCAGAGATGGGAATCTAGACATGGATTGAAGAAGACTCTCTTCCTCAACCAGAGCAGGTATGGAATCCACTACTGAAGATGCCAACTGAGCGACTGCTTTTGCAATTTCTTCTTCTGATTTATCTATACAAGACCTTCTTATTTCAGGTACAAAATTTACATTCTTTTCAGCATGCTCTTGTGCAAATTTAACACCTTTCTCCCACACCCCATGATACAGAACAGAAGCAAATGCCCACACCACAAAGGCCTCTTGAGGGTTATTCACTAGTGCAAGGTGAAAAACGAGCAATCCAACCCTGTGCCATAGAGAAAAATAAAATTGCATCTCAGACAGAAATCTATAACTTAAGAGAGATATTTAAACTCACAAACATCAACATCCACTTAAGCCGAGTCTATGTGAGCTAACTCAGAAAAGAAGTCTGAATAAACTAGTTGTCTGGCCTTCCACCCTCTCCCACAAAATCTGTGCTGATCTGGCTACCAGGCCAACATATGGTTCTTGTCCTAATATCTAGAGTGAGGAAGCACAGAATACATATTTAAGGGGCACTAAATCAGGAGGAAGTAAATGAGGAAACAAACATGTAGTGAACTGATGTACATAAATGCATTACTATTTTAATAAACATCTTGCTAGAGGATTAATAATTAGGTTGCAGTGAATATAAATTGGATTTTAAGGTCAAAAGAATAGAATCAATCATCACTCACCATATTGTACAATCAGAAGGTCGATGGCATGCAACCAATTCATCTAAATGGAAGAATAATTTCTGCAAAAGTATTCCAATCAAACGAGTAATAGTAGAACCAATAGATACTCATTGAAACACATCGACATTATCAGAAGGTTTTTTGCTGTTATTTTGTAAACCAAACTTACCATCAACATGCTAGAACTCTGAGAATCTTGTTTAGTAGCTTGTTGGTCGAGGTATGCTGCCTGTAACCACTCAATGAGTTATATTCAGCTGACAGGCAAATCATTTTAAGACTGCAAGTCGGCAACTCATAACCACTTACATGCAAAGGAAGTAATGTTTCGAGCAGGTTGAATTTCCAAAGCAAGCTGAGAGAAGGTTCCGCAGCTCCAAAAGACAGCATATAATTGAATTCAATCATTAATTTCATCTGAAACATGTAGAGAACAACGCTAAGATGAAACTAAGAACCATAATAACTTTCTAATCCGTAACAACAGCAATAATACATTACAACAAAGGGGAAATTTTCTTCCTCATGCCATTTTCAAGCAGAATGGTGTCACCATTGTTTTCCAACTTAAGTACCTTGCCCAAGGTATTAACCAGTGAATAGAAAGTCCTAATTGCAGCCTCAGTCTCCCTTGATAATGATAAACCTAGACGAGCCGCAATTCTCAAGCCTCGTAAAATTCTGCCTACATATATATTTCCATTTATAACTTCATATTTATTGCAGATGATACACAGTCACATGTTATGATATCTGCTATTGACATTTGATACTACCTACCAGGATCCTCTTGGAAAGATAGTTGAGCAGGGATCACAGTTTGCAGCTGAATCCAAATGACCAGACATAATTATATATTAGTGCACACATAATCATGTGCAGAGAACTAAATATGCATTAGAAAATCTAATGAATAGTCACCTTCAAAGACCTTAAATCCTCCATGCCATGGGCATAATCGTAGATTTTATTGACAAAGGGATCAAGAAACAAACTGTTGCCACAAAAGCAATGGATTAACAAGTCAGTTCACCACAAAATTTATTGTTGAAGATGGAAAACAATTATTCACACTTGTTAGAACTTCAGACCTTAGCAATAATTCCACAAGTCCAAAGTTCAAAACTAAAACTCATACAAACTAATAGATCTCCTCAGCAATAAAGTCAAAAACACCTGTTAATGGTGAAGTCCCTATGCAAGGAATTCTCAGAGCGAATTAAGTCCATTTTTCTGCAGCCTTTGGGCATTATAGAGGACAAAAAACGTTCTTTCTCTTCAGCATTTTCTCCCATTGTCTCAAAACTAGATACCTGTCCCAAGATAAATGAATAAGTAATATTAATTAGTCAATTGAATTAAATTAATAAAGGAAGAATTTGCACAGGACAAGCACAGCAGATCACATTTAATTTACTGCTTCAAAAAAATTTAGACAAAACTTCTGTACAAATACTCATTGACCAACCTCTACTACAAAACCTCTAATAAGCACCCTGCATACTGGAAAACGCCGTCCAACAATTTCAGCACGAGCTGCACGACAAAGGGATTTTCTTACCTGAAAGACATTGTTGTAAAAATAGCATATATGATATAACTTCTAAAACACAATACACATGCATATTATACTAATTGCATAGGTGACAAATTTAATCATTGCTGCAATACCTCAATAAGCTTTGCTGTGGTGATCACATCAAAATCTTTTGGAATTCTGTTAAGGAGTAGATCCCTCACACATCCACCCACTAAGTAGGCTTCATGTCCTACAATTGAAAGAAAGTTATAACCATCTAGATATTGGCAAAATGATCTTTACAACAAATGAAATTTTACAGAAGGTAAATGCCACTTAGTAGGCTTCCTATCAATCAACATTAAATAGACGAGACAATAGTTAGAGTATCTTCTTCGGTAGAGTGCTTCCAAAATCAGTCTAAGTATGCTTTTTTCCCATATCCAGCTGGCAGCATCCTTTTCTAAGTAAAGAGAAGTAAGAAATTAACCTTTAACATTATCATCTAGCAACCACATTGGATTGTTCATTGAACAAAGGTTCAAGGTTTCCACATTAGAAGAAGTAAGAGGGTACCCACCTGAAAAGACCAAACCAGTAGCAAAACCCCCACTGCACCTCACATCAAGCTTCCACTCTCACCATAATTTCACTTAAATGATGTCTCTCCACAAAAATATCCTTACCTTTGCCACGAAGAACGTTCAGGACAGTCCACGTTGGGGATGAAATCATAGAATCAACTATGCCAAGCTTCCTTGCGTCCAACCTCTTCCATTTTGATACGTCAAAGCGGTCTGATTCATAGCTAAAAAATTGTAATTAGGTCTTATGCATATATGGACAAACAAAAATAAAACTAAAGTCTTAAGTAATCAGAAGAATAGACATTGTTGGATCATTGCACACCAATAATAAGATTTGAGACAGATAGGAAGACAAATAACAACTACCCCAATATAATAGACGAAAATTTCCATATCAATTTATACCAAAAATAGATATACCATTAAGACACAATCAACACATAAATAACAAAGCACATCAGGAGATTCAGAAGCTAATTGGTCTGAGGAATTGCCTCGGCAAGTCGAGTAGTCAGAAGACTCAGAACCCATTTCTGGGGATAATGCATCTTGCACCGCTACCGTGGCCTCTGTGGAGTTAAATCTCTGCTACGCAGAATCCAGACACCAAATTGGTCAGTTCAAAAATAACGTCACCGAGTGTTCGAGAGAATGCCCCAACCAAAGTTGACAAAAGAGAGAAAGATCGATGACCTGAAAGTTGATTATATATCTCAAACGAAATAGCAAGCTACGGTTGCTGCTGTTGGTACTGAGGGAGACCGCCATGAAAGCTTGAAAGCAAGGACACTATTTTGGCAATTTTTCCATTTCTGGGCGGCCAACTTTAACGCAGGTTCAGCATACATTCATGATTAAATTAACACGATTTAATTCTTGATTTTTGTAAAATTCTAGTATACCTTGTCAGTAAAACAAATATTCTTACCAAAAAAACACAAAAATCCCTCGGTAAAAACTTTTATTTACATAATTGGCATATCAAAATTTCTCCTTTTTTTATTGTATTGGAACCTTTTAAATATAATTATAAACCGATTTGGTAAGATTTAATTTTTGTTCACGGGTTCTGTAAGTGTGTTTTACATTATTATTGAAACCCTTTCACTGTAAATAAAAAACTTAATTATTTTTATTTTTTAATGACTGCAATATATTTTTGTTTATGATACTATAAAATATTTTACATAGTATATCAAATATAAAATGAATTTGTAAAAATTATTTGGTATATTTTCTATAAAAAATGTTATAATTTTTTTTTAATAATTTTAGTGCTATATTGACATCCAATTTTTTTAAAATTTCTCATTTTCATTGTTTTAATTTAAATTTAAGATATTATGTATGTTAATAATAATTTTTTTTGAAAAAAATTAAGTTGCTTACAAAATGTCAAACTTTCCTGTTTTTTCCTTTTACAATTTTACTCATGAAATTGTAAATTTCACTTAACTGTTGTAAACAAATTATGGACAAGGTTGCAAAACTTTTTCTAAGGTTGTATATATTACACAAATTTTCATAAAAGTTCTGAGTCTTTCACAAAACTTACAAAATTCTCCTCATATATTTGAAAAAAAAAAAAACACTATCACCCTAAAAGTTTTATGCAGTTCGATTTGATCCTTTATTTTCAAATTTCATAAAATGTTGGCTTGATGCTAACTTAGCAGAAAATTAATAAGGTGGAAATTGATTTAAGTATTTCCTATTTTTATTTTCAATAAAAATATAAAATAATGTTAGAAACACATTTGGTTTGATTTTATCAAAAATGTTTCTTGAAAATATTTTCTAAAATTAATTGAAAATTGAAAATAGTAAAAAATTATTTTTATCATTTTCGTTTTCAGAAGTTGAAAATACGGTGGCATTATTATAAATTTTAAAATTTTTAGTTAATTAAAAATTGATAAATCAAACATGCTTTCATTGTCTTCATTTCTTAGAAACAAAAAAAAAAAACAATCAAACCAAACATGTTTTTTAAATTTTGAAATTCTGAAAATAAAAATCATTTTCAATAAATGAAAACAAAAAATAAAAATAGGAAACATTTTATGAAACCAAACGTCTCCTAAGTTTTTTTTTTCTTAATGTACAACTTATCTTTTATGTGTGAATATTCTTTCAGAACGAGACACATTTAACATGTTAATGGATGAGCATCACACAGTATTATAGCTTGGTAGCCCTTTTAGTTATATTATGTGACATATGATGTCAATTCTTAACTCATATATCGGCTTTTCAATAAACTCAAGTTATACTCAAATAAATAATGGGACAAAATAGATTTTGATTACCCAAATAATAAAATCTTATACATAACATGTGTGTAGGCAAATTTGAGCATGTAATTGAAATATCTGCGTGTATTGAATCTCAAATAATACATCATATAAGAAGCTTCCAGTGTACATTAATAAGCACTTTTTTAAATAAAGAGAAAGACAACTTCATTTTAGTAATATATGCCTCATTACATACTTTTGAATGTATAGATAAGTCTCTAAACTACCATAGTTTGATCCATTATCTATGCTACAGTGCTCACTTAAAGAAGCATTCTAAGTTAAAGTCTGATGACACAAGTAAACCTATTTTTTTCTAATTGACATAAAGGTTTTTCTCCTAACATAGAAAGATCCTAATGCACTATCTCATATGAACGTGAAGATGAGCAAAAATATGTTTCTTTTTTTTTGCTCACACTGGTAAACAATACACAATAAAAAGACACAAATATCCTCAAAATAGAAAAATATAAAAAATAATATATAAATACATTTACTCCTAAATTTACATCATAGTATCATGGCCTGGTACTCTCTAGCCAAAATCATGTGGCATATGATGCCAACTCTTGGCCAACATGTTAACTTTCCAATAAATTTAAATTATATTTGGATAGATAACTAGGATATTGAGGATTTTGTTGCTCATGTAATCAAAATTCTATGCACAACATATCCCATTAGCAAACATGAGCATACAGTCAAAGTATTAGCATATATCAAGTCTTAAAAAATGTGTCATACAAGAAGTCTCTAATGTACATTAAGAAGAGGTTTTTTAAAATAAGGAAAGGAATAACTCTATTTTATTAATATATATCTTATTACATAGTTTTGAATGTGTTTGGGGAATTTCTAAGCTCTACACTCGGATCCTATCCTATGTTATAGTGCCCAGTTGGATCACTAGACATGCCCATTAAAGAGCATTCCAAGTGAAAGTCTTAAGGATATAAGTAAAGATATTTTTTTTGAATTGACATAAGGATTTTTTTTCTAACTTAGAAGGGTTCTGTTATAGGTATTTTTCAGTACTACACAAAATAGGCAGGCAAAGGCCTAGCAGCAGATAAGTCTAAATGAGGAGCTAAGATCGCTAGATCGCCAGCTACACAAGCACAGAACGATGCAAAAGCCCTAAATCACTAAGGAACGAGCCTCGACTCGAGTAGGCCAATAGTCCGTCTTGCACAAGCTCACATTGCTAGAAGCGAGCTCATGAACTCGATCTCGCTGATTAAGGCAATGCGACTCATGAACTCGATCTCACTGATTGAAGGTGTAATACCTCAAAAAAAAAATTTGAGGGGCTGAAGTAAAAATCCTTAATTTTTCGTTGGGGCTTGATTGTAATTTTTATTTTTTTCAGAAGGATTTATTTGAAGAAGGTGGAAAGTCTTGGGGTTAAGTTGTAATTTATCCCATTTTCTTTTTTGTATATATTTTTCAAGTCTGCCTTTCTCCCTTCAGTGTGATTTTTCTTTGGTGTTCTCGAAGCTTCTCCTAATCTCACCTGCTGCAGCATTCTCCGCAGCAACCTTCGTCCTCATTTTTAGCCAACCGATCAGCGAAGTTTGGCCAGTCATCCTCTTTTCTTAGGCGCTTCCTCTGTTGGGACATGCGCTACAACTTAGCTAAAGTTCTTTGCAGCTGTTGTAGTCTAAATTTTTGGCGAGCCATTCCTCTTCAGTCTGACACCTCTCTTTCATCCCTTCTACTTTCCCGATGCCCTTCCTTTTTTCGGCATCTTCCTTCCAACCAACAGTAGCTCGTTCTTTCTTCCTTCTTTAGCAGTTTGGTCAACAACCAAATAAGCTCATTGGCAGCAATCTAGTTCCGGTCAAGCTCCCCACTGGCACTTTGGAAGGTGATGAGTAATCCTAGAACAAAAGATTTATTCTATAGCCACCCTATAGCTAGTTTGCAAGAAATTTCCTTTGAAACCCTTACTGTTCTAACTAGAAGAAACTTGAAATTCTCTTGTTGTTTTTCTTCAATAGAGTTCCTATCAAAGGATTAAGCATATTGATATTCAATTTTAGACCTTCAGCTGACTTAACTTTTTAAGGACTTTTAAGGTAAGTGGACAATCCTCCTCACTTAATAATTTCATGTATAAACATAAAATAATTTTATTATATGAAATATTATAAATCCTTTTAAATAATAGAATTTTCTTATATATTAAAATGGTTTCAAAAGTATATTTATATATTGTACGTGTACATGAAATGGTTTGCCGTCATTAAATGATGCATTTTCATCTTGTGTTATGTCATTAGAATTAGCAATTCTATTTTCTATATAATGAGTAGATATAAAAATGCATCAGTTGGTTTATGTATGTTTTGATAAATGTTGCTTACCCGAAATAGTATTTTCATATAACATGATATTTTTAGATTATTGGTTTGAGATACTGGACCCATTGAAAAATTTATTGATAACCCTCAAGTGCACTTGTAAATAAAACATCATACAGGAGTAATGGATGGACACAGGCGCGATGGATGGATTGGAGTGGTGTGATGGAGTTATATTTATGATGTATGGTTACCTTTGGGAATTTTTCCATTGGGGTTCCAGTTGGTTGTTTTGCATAAGCATTATT
>JANHAO010019023.1:0-13368 GCA_026873985.1 Saraca asoca
TTGATAGAATTAATAATATTTATATTTGTTTGTTAAAGTAAATCATATGCATTGGTTTTACATGTGTATTGTTAGGCTTGTAGTAGGTTTTCTATGGGTGACTTGCTATGCTAGTCATGTGCCCTAGGGTGGGTCGTGACAACTCTCAACGGCCCCTGGTAATTGCAAACACGTGATAGTGGCCATAGATTATTTCACCAAGTGGGAGGAGCCAAAGGAGCTCATTGAGATCTCGTCCGCAAAGGTTGAAAGATTCGTGTGGAACAACATCATCTGTAAATTTGGAGTCCCTCAACAGATCGTGACTAATAATGGGACCCAATTTAACAGTGAGCAGTTTATCGAATTCTGCAATGACTTAAGAATAACAAACGGCTTCTCGACCGTAGATCATTCGCAGGCCAATAGGCACGTCGAAGCCATCAATAAGATAATTAAATGTATCTTGAAGGCAAAGTTAGAGGCTAAGAAGGGGGCATGGGTGGACAAGCTCCCGAAGATGTTGTGGGCTTACAGAACCATGGTGTGCAATGCTATAGGAGAAACCCCTTTCTCAATGATTTATGAATGTGAAGCAATGATCCCTGTGGAACTCGAAGTAGCTTCTCAACGAAGAGTTACTTTCAGCCCTAAAGACAATAATCAATTGCTCGTCGCGAGTCTAGATCTTACAGAAGAAACGAGAGAGAAAGCCCACTTTAGAATCGTAACCTACCAACAGCGCGTCATGAGGTATTACAACTGGAGGGTGTGAACTTGGAGTTTTAAGCCTGGTGATCTCGTTCTACGTCTTGTCCTACCGGGAGCACGAAAGATCGGCAAAAGGATCCTAGGGCCTAATTGGGAAGGCCCATACATTATTAAAAGGGTTATTGGTAGCGAGGCATATCACTTGGCGGATATGGAGGGAACAGAATTCCCTCGAGCCTAAAACGTTGAACATCTCCTCTGATATTATCAATAAAACCCCCACTACTTGTAAAAATTAATAAGTGTGAGCATTCATGTAATTCTTTGCATTCTTGTATAAAATAAAATAAAAATTTTCAATGAAGTCCTATGTGAAAAATTGTTCATTATGAGGCATGCATTGGGTGATTTGGCATACTCCTGTTTATCATCTCACACGTTCAGGCACAAAAATGGAAGAAAAGCAAGCAAAATCCATTCAATTATTAATAAGTTCATACACAGTTTGAAAGCTACACCACAGAAACCAAAAGAAAACAAAAGCCTAGGGCTCATGGCTTAAAAAGCCAGAGTATCAGGAGCAGAACCTTCTTGGGGGTGGGGGTCAGAAGGAGAAGTGGCGGAGGCATCCTTCTATAGAGCACCAACATCTTCAGCAACCTGGGGATCACCTTCCTCTCGAGCAGTACCTCCAGTAGGGGAAGTCTCAGCAACAGAGTCCATTTCATTCCTAGAAGAACTAGTCTGAGTAGCCCTCTTCTTGTAACGTTTGACATCTTCAACAGCTCACGGTCCAAAAAAGGAGAAATCCAACTCTAGATATTGCTCCTAAAGAGTATAGAAGAAAGCTAAATAAGTCTTCATCTCCACTTACTTTATTAATGAAATGAACTCCGCTTTAATCTTGGCAGCTTCCTCCTTCATGAGAACAACCTCCTATTTGGCTACCTTTAGCTCCTTCACAATAGCTTCGGCTCACTACTATGCTACCTTAACTTGCTGCTTTGTGTCCCTAGCTTGCTGCTTTGCTAAATCGGCTCATTGATCTATGACTTTGGCCCTTTGTCTCGCCCAGTGAGCACATTCGAGGGCTTTGTTTAAGTTAATCTTTGCCTTGGCCAGGTTATTGGTGGTCAAGCCAAGATTCACTATAACAGCCTCGCGATTTGCTTTTGCACGGGATAAGGTAGCCTCAGCATTCCTGACTTTCTCCTTCAAATCCAACACCTCAATGGAAGCAGTGGCTAGCTTATTTTCAAGGTCCTCCTTTTCCTTGTTTCAGGCATGAAGGCCTTCCTATGTTTTCATTATTGCAAGCAACCCTGAAAAAGTTAGCCAAGTTAAATTACGGAATAAGTAGAAGAATCGAAGTGGAAGGACTTCATTTACCACCAAGTAATGACGAGCTGTATAGCTCAACATTCTTTTAAGGGAAAACTCCTCGACCTCTAACACTTCGATCTTGTTACGGGGACCCCAAGATTGTATAGATATTATCAATGAACATCTCGATGTATTCCCTCATCTTGGAGTTTTACTCAACCAGTGGCTCTGCAATAGCCTCTATCGCAGCCCGTTTCTTAGGGACGGCCTTTTTCTTCCCTTTCTCCACCCTTCATCTTTTGGAAGAAGGCTCAGGAGGAGCAATACCCTTAGTCTCGATCGCCACCTCAGGCTGAAAAGTAGCCTTAACTACCACTTTGGGTTGAGAAGCAAAATTTGGCTCTTATGAAGGTTCAACCCCTAAAGCCAAAGGCTGGTCTTCACTAGTGGGGGCTACAGCCACATCAAAGTTTAGAGCAATCTCCTCGTCATCAGAGGGTGGTGACCTCAGAATGAGTTCCAACATTTTGTTGTAATATGAGAAGTTAGCTAGACGGACCGATATGGCAGGACGAATGCCTATCTCCTTTATAACTTTAATGTTTTTGGCTGGAGTAAGCTTGTGGAGCCAAAGGAGATCGTCGTTGAAACGAAAATCATTTTCAAGGTCCTCGGTGGAAGCGAATTGATCCGAGACTCCAAGTTCTTTCGCCCGCAAAACTGGTTTCTGGCTGGTCCCGTCTGCAAAATAAGACAAGTTATGATCAGGGAAGAATGTAGATAATACTAAGTTTATGACTCTAAGCTCACTTACCGGGAGTAACGATGAATCTAAAGTTTTTAAGATCGTGCAGGGAGGGACACGAGATATAGAACCATCGGGTCTTATAATGACCTGCATTAGATTTCCTTTAGCATCCCCCACGGTAGAATCTTTTTGTGTGCCATCGGTCGAGCTGTGAGGCAATAAAGCTCGTTCGATGTGCTCACTCACCTAAGGGTAAACAAATAACATAAAACCTCAGCTGACGATGGCAAAAGGCCATTGCCTGAATAAATCAGTGCCAGCGAAATAAGTTGGGTGAAGGAGTTCAGGGTAAGTTAGGCTGGACTGAGCCTCATTTTGTTCAGAAAATCAATAATAAAGGGATGGATTAGAAACTTAAGACCCGCCACGAGGTGCAGGAAACTAATAATAATGAATCCCAAGAGCGGATAGGCCGTGTGATCATTCGGAGATGGAGTTACGAGATGGCACCCCCTAAGGATCCTATATGTTCGGACCACTTTTTGCAACTTGCAAAAATGGACCGAGGAAGCGTGCGTACTGAATACATGATGATCCAATGGTCGTGGACCCGAAACGACCTCTTGGACCTCGACGGGACTTGAATGGGCAATAAAATCCCTAGCGACCTCCTCGCTCCTTGAGGTCACTCCACTGGGGCGTTATGTCAACCTTGTATTCTGGGCTGAGGAGCAGGATTCATCATCTTCATTCCTACTATGAGGATGGCGGCATCCATGACCTGTGCCTATCTACACAAAGGAAAAAGACTGGTCAAGTCACTACAACCAGACCTTACTAAAAACTAAGGCTAACAGCTTCCTATGCGACAGGCCATAGACACCTTGAGTCACCTGTCTACAACCTAGACTCCTACTGACAAATGCTAGACTCGAAATGATAAATAGAAAACCTAAAGTCCGCTAATGGGACCAATCGAATGAGCTAAACTAGAATAGAAAAGAAAAGAAGATGCACAAACAATTGACCTCAACCAGCATTCTCATTCCTCAAACAATAATAAACAGGCTCCATAGATTACAAAGCGAAGAAGCCCAGAAATGGCAAAGTAAAGGAAGGCTTATCGTGACTAACCGAAATAGAAGATCTGGGATCGCATGTAAAGATGCTTTTCTAGTGAGTGGAGCTTGGGTCACAACCGAGAAAATGAAATGGTGCTGAGGATCACAAAAGATGGAATGCAATTGCAATGGATGACAGAGGAAGTGCATAGAAAGAGCTCTGGTTTTCTTTAAGTTTTAAATGACAAACAAAAGGGAAGGGGAAGCCCTCCTTCCACTTATAAAGTACGTGGCATCATCGTCAGATTGCAGAGCCCCTCAGTTATGGTTCAGCAAGCGCTAGCAGAAAGCTGACAATAACAGCCCGCATGCGCAAATAAGGTAGGAGTAATCATTACGGCCTAGTCACGAGAATTTGAAAAGTCACCTACGAAGGGAAGCAGAAGCATGCCTGATGACTTATTAGGCCCTAGATTGCAAGCAATGGATCATGATCCCTGGCTCCAGAGATCTTGCATACAAAATGTGTTAGCAACACACCAAACTCTTGCGCGAGCTACGTCCAAGAAGTGCCTTAAGCACCAAACTCTTGCGCAGTCATGCCATAAAGACATCCTTACCTAAGGATCGAGGTACGCCTGGTCAGGTTTGAGGGACCATCCAAAGATCTCATGTCCAAGAAGTGCTAGTCACACACCAAACTCTTGCGCGAGCCTCATCCAAGAAGTACCTCGAGCACCAAACTCTTACGTGGGCCTGCCACAAAGGCATCCTCACTTGACGATTGAGGTATGCCCGGTTAGGTTCGAAGGACCATCCAGAGATCTCGCGTCCAAGAAGTGCTAGCCACGCACCAAACTCTTGCACGAGTCGCATCCAAGAAGTGCCTTGAGCACCAAATTCTTGAGCGGGCATGCCACAAAGGCATCCTCACCTAAAGATTGAGGTACGCCTAGTCAGGTTCGAGGGACCATCTAGAGATCTCGCGTCCAAGAAGTGCCTCGAGCACCAAACTCTTACGCAAGCAATATCGAATCCACGTCTAAGAAGTGCCGATGGCACCAAATTCTTATATGGATCGGGGTATTCTCGTGTAGCTAAAAATGACCTCATGACCAAGAAATATCTCAAGCGTCCCGATGCCTAGACTTATGATCGACAAAAGGCACACTGATGCCAGTCCCATTGCCAACTGGAACAAAATAATATGACCAATTGGCCCCGATTGGCTCAATGAACGCCTATGTCATTCAATGGTTGTTGGATCACAGTTCGTGGCAACTAACGATGTAAACTACGACCTACCAGGTCCCAACCATGGCACTTCCAGGATGACAAAAATTGCAAGCAAGGACTCTACTAGTGGAATACAACTCCCAATCCACAAAACAAACTGAGAGTTGGGGGGCTTGATGTTATAAGCATTTTTCGGTCCACTCAGAATGGATTGGTTAAAGCCCAATAAGAAACAAAGCCCAATCAAAAGGAAGGCCCGTGACGCGTAACAATCGAGGTAGCTGAGTAGGATGCCAGCTTGCCGCCCACGAGCTAAGGTCGCTAAACAGGATCAATACTCGGGACCAGCTCACTAAACAGAGCACGAAGTACAAACCATCGTTCACCACGTTTGTTTCGCATGGGTCAGCGGTAAGGTCAACTTCACTGGACAACAGATCACCTAGTACAAATCAAGGTCATTGGGATAGCGAGCTAGGCACCAATACAGAAGCCTAATCATTAGTTAAGGGCGCTTATCCCCAACCGATAAGTCAGCCTCCAAAACAGACACATAAGCTCTCAATAATTTGATAATGATTTGTCTAGCATTTATTATCAGACGCCAAACATTTATTGCCTTATACGGCGAAATAATCATTTTGATTATAAAATAAATTACACTTATAGTCTCCCTCTTCTATAAATAGGGGAGGAGACCTCTGTAAAAATAGTAGTGAAAAAATATAGTATATAGAGATTTTGTCAGGATTACTATTAAGCTTTGTATCTTAGATTGAGTTGAACGGAAAATCATCACATAAAAGTTAATAAAAATCTCCATAGACGTAGGGGCTCGCTGGCTTTAGCCAAACCACGTAAAAGCTTTTGGTATTTGTTACTTTTCCTTCCTGCCTCTTCTTCTTCCTTTTCCTTTTGTTTACTTCTTCAATTTACAGTTTGGGATGATTTTGAACTGATATCTGTTAACCAAATTTCATCGTCAACATAATCTCTTATATTTTAAATTATATACACTTTACTCATATTTATCTATTTTTCATTCATAAATATATGAAAATTGTTGAATTTTAGTTTACAAATAATATATGATAACAAAGGATATATATATAAAATTTATATATTATTATTTTAATTTTTATTTAAATTTACATATTTATAATAAAATTATTATTGTTGATATATAATTGGATAAATTTTATTGAATTACAAGCAAAATAATTTTATATAAAATGAAATAATTTAATTTGAATATATTTATGATAAAACAATCTATTTATATAAAATACATCAAATCTCTATAAATGTTTGTCATATTTTTTTAAAGATATATATTATTTATAAATTTAAAAATTTTAAATTTATAAATAAAAATAAATATGAATAAAATACACATAACTCAAATTATAAAAAGATTAGATATAATTTTTTTTTAAAAAAATAAATATTATATATACATTATTCAAAATATAAAAAGGATTTTATATTTTTTAACTTTTTTTTTATCCGGGAGTATGATAAGAAGCTAAGGTATGGGAATAATATGCCAAAAATTAAAGACGGTGCTGCAGTGGCAGAGCTGCGTGCCCACGGTACAAGCAACTGTTAATCGAGTATCGATCACCTTCCTCCTTGAGAGCAATGACGTGAATTTTTTTTTTTTAAAAAAAATAGATACACTTCCTTTTTTAAATGATGAATTTTAATTAAAAAAAGCGTGAGTTCAAAAACAAAATTTGTATCTTTTTTTTTTTTTAAAAAAAAAAGTTAACCAAAAAAGAAAAAATGATACAGATCCACGGTGACCTGTATTATGGATAATCCCTATCTTATTTTCATCCATTTCTACGTCTGTCTACGTAGTAGAAAGCAAAGCACATCTTCTATAAGCTTCGGCTACCCATTTATCCATCTTCTAGCAATAATTCATCTTCAGATGGAGAACATCACTGGCAGCAACATCTCCAAATCCCTCAAGTCTCGGATCCAAAACGGTGAAGTCGTTTATGGCATGTCTCTTCTCAGCTTCTCCCCAACGATCGCAGAAATTGCTGGCTACGCCGGCTACGACTTTGTCCTCATCGACATGGAGCACGGCCCTGGCAGCATCCCCCAGGCACTCCCTTGTGTCCTTGCTCTCGCTGCCACCCAAACTCCGGTAATTTTCCGAGTGCCCGAGAATTCTCCTGTATGGGTCAGAAAAGCTCTTAACCTCGGTGCACAGGGCATTGTTTTCCCAATGATTGAAGACGCTGAATCAGCTAAGAAAGCAGTATCCTACTGTCGTTTTCCACCCGCCGGAGTGCGATCGGTGGCCGTAGATACAGTGAGGGCCTCCAAATTTGGGCTTGATCTTGATTACGTGGAGCGATGCGATAGGGAGCTGTTGATAATATGCCAGATCGAGACACAGGCGGCGGTGAAGAATGTAGAAGAGATTGCAGGAGTTGATGGCGTGGACATGATTATGGTTGGGCCGTTGGATTTGAGCGCCAGTGTGGGCTGCCTAAAGAATCCGAAGGATGAGAAGGTGACGCGGATGATTGATCAGATTGAGAAGACGGTGTTGGGTCTCAGGCCCAAAGAAGGTGGCGGGCCTTATTTGGGAAGGTTCGGAACTGCACATGATGGGCCTGACCAATATAAGAATCGTGGGTATCGGTTGATTCGTGTGAATTTGGATATCGCTCTCTTCAAAAGTGCCTGTCTTGAGGATGTGAAGAAGTTCAAGTCTTCAGAATAAGCGTAGTTGTTAACCAATAAAACAAGTATTCATGTATTTGTGCTTGTTTGGATCAGTTTTTTGAAAAAATGAATGCTTTCTTTTCAAACTGACTCCAGATGTAACTTTATTATTTTTTCATGTAAAAATGAAGTAGCTTGCTTCTTGCTTTTAATGTTTTGTTTGGAATCACCTTTTTTTTTTTTTCATTTCAATTGAATTTATTTTATTTTATTTATAAATAAATTTTATTATTTCAAAATTATATAAAAATTAATGATTTTAATTTATTTCTAAATTAATTTTTTGTTTAAAATATATTTAAAAATATATAAAATTTAATTAAAAATAGATTTTGATGATATTATAATAAAGAAAATATTAGAATAAGGATGAAATATATGATATGATATGTGTTTCAGATAAAATAAAATGAATTCTAGTGAAATTTTTAATAAATTTTATTAATTTTATAATGACATAAATGTAAGTAAAACAAGAATTATTAATGAAATGAAATGAAATTTTTTTCTCTTAAATCTAAATACCATTTAAAAAAATTAATTTGGAAATGAAATGAAATATACTTTCTATTCATTTTGAACAAGTTAAGATAAGTTTGAAGGGATACAGATTAACCCCTTCTTTAGAATGAAAAAAAAAAGGATTTCGTTTCATTTTGAAATAAAATTTTTTAAATGATTTTTTAAATAATGTTTGGATTTAAATTAAAAGAAGAATTTAATTTATTTGATTTTATTTACAATTCTTATTTTAATTACATTTATGCTATTATAAAATATATCAAATTTATCAAGAATTTCATTAAAATTTATTTTATTTGACATGAAACATATATTATATTAATAATTTTATCCTCATGTTAATATTTTATATTTATCATGATATCATTAAAATTTGTCTTTCAATTGAAGTTTATATATTTTTTAAAATAATTTATAATAAAATAATTTATTTATAAATGAATTGAAATCATTATTTTTTATATTATTTCAAAATATTAGAATTTATTGACAAATAAAATGAATTGAATTTCAGAAAAATTTGATTTAAAGAAGATAGAACCAAGAAACATTTGTTAGCATTGATAATTAGCACCGTATCATATCTCAACCAAAATTATAGAAAAACCACCAAGGAAAATACACAACATACTAAACGCATAGCACTTAATGAGGCACAACAACAGAGAAGAGCAGTGACACCATTGCCTGTGGTCTGTCTCACATAAGGTGAAATTTTAATCCTTACAACAACAATTAAATGCATCCCAGTTTTTTTTTTTTATTATTATTATTATTTTATTTGTGCAAAAGAAGCTTCCAAATAGGCATTCGAGTCACAAAGGCTAATGAGAGATCTAGCTCTTAAGACATGCATTTCAGGGCACTGCTTTCGCTTGACTCTGGGGCTGTGTGAAAAGCTCCCTGCTTTACACACAAAAACAACTAATCAAAATCCCTCTTCTCAACTAGTCTCGGTTTAATAGGAACGCCATACAGATTACCCAGACAAACTTATTAAAATCTAAAATACTTAGTATGTAATAATTCATATATATACATCCAAAGAAAGTGTAAAATATTATTTATAAGTTGTCCAAATGACGGAACTTATTTTTTGAAGTACACATACTTTTTAATTCTGCACCCCTTCGGATTCAACCGTCTCCCAAGTTTGCACGTAGTTGAGTAGACAGATCAAGCGAAGCATATGAAAGATAACAGGGCCAAAGAAGGGAAGGATGAAATATGTTGTACGAAAACATGGATAAATAAGGAAAAAGGTGTTCATAATAGCTGGCTTTGCTCAAATGTCATTTCATCCTTGTTCTCCTGCGGACGAAACAGCTCCGGTTTCTCCGAAAGCCATCCTTGACTTTGTAATCATGGTCTCCAAAGCCACAAGGTTCCTCTTCATCAATCTTCCCAATTCCAACGCTCTGACTCCGAGGCACTGTCATCGGAGAGGCTGCCCGCGGTTTTCTCAAACCCAAATCAATTTTGCCACCGTAACTACCAATAGAGGCAGCCCTTCTAAGCTCCTTGAAATCATCCCTTGCTTTTGATGTGGTTGGGCCACAGCTGAAGCTCCGAGGGAGGACGGTGAGTTGGGCAGCGGCTCTGTGGCATCCCATGGCAGCGTCATATGGGAAGTGGCCGGAGAATTGGGTCATGCTCTTTATGTACAAGTCCCTGGCTTTGATCAGGAACCTGATAGATGCCTTCAAGCACTTGCTGACTCTGCTTTCTGTGCTAGCCTTCTTGTTCGTCATATTGCTGAGTAAATTCCCCTCAAACTTTCGTCGCAACTTGGAATCCCTGATATTGTTTTGAAGATATGATACGTGTACAACACAGGATGTGGTGGGAGACAGTGAGTTAAAAAGCTTATGAAGGTACGGGCACCTTAAGTGGTGATATGACCCGGAACCTTCTCCTTCTCAAGTTTCTACTTTTGAATTTGGAGTGATTTGCCATTTTTGTTATTAAAAAAAAAAATAGTTTGTAAAGAGAATTAGGTAATTAAGCAATATGGTCGGAGTTGGATGGACACTATGTTATTTGTATGAAGTGAAGTAAGGGGGCTTTCTTATATAGTTGGGTTTTCAACGTAGCGCATAGCCAGTTTAGAAAGCTGTTACAATTATTTCAGAAGTGTACGGTTGCATTTTATAATTAGCACAGCTTCTAAATGAAAGTGATGGCAGAGAGTTAAGTGCGTGAAATTTCTGTTCAAGAAAAAAAAATAAAAGTGTGTTGAGTGATATGGCTCCATATCCATTTCTAAGCAAAAGATTATATTACAGAAACTGTCCTACAGAATTTGGATAACATGAGAGATTGGAATTCGTAAAAAAATTTCATACATATATATATAT
Organism: Saraca asoca; assembly: GCA_026873985.1. Lineage (NCBI taxonomy): Eukaryota > Viridiplantae > Streptophyta > Magnoliopsida > Fabales > Fabaceae > Saraca > Saraca asoca. Next base: position 10,683 of record JANHAO010019023.1, read on the forward strand.
TAGTATTCTTATTTTCATATATATTTCACTTTTGCTCTCACAAATATAAATGGATTTTAGTGTAGATCCCTTGCACCTCTATTAAATGAATCCCATCCTCTATATAAAAAATCAAAAAAAGCTTTGTTGTATATTGGTTGGCAGAGGTTAGAAGGGTTTCTTTTTAATTTAAATAATAATCACAAGCAAATATAAAAAAATTGCCTAAAACAAAAAAAAAAGTTGAAAAACAAAGAACAAACAGTAGATTAAAAAATTATAATCTCACTTTTAATAGTAACTCTTGATTTCTTTCAATTAAAAATAATTTCTTCTTTGGATGTTGGTGTTTGAAACGAAGAAAAGAAAAAAACATAAATCTGTAAATTTTTATATTCATTTCTAAATAAGTTTTATAAAAATAATTTCTTATTTTAGAGATAATTTAGTAATTAACTATTATTTGGTTTATATATTTTACTTTTAATTTTAAAAGAATAATCTGTTATATTTCTAATTAATTATATTTATTTGGAAATAAATATAAGATTTTAAATTTATATGAAAATTTCGTGTATTTTTCATATTCTTGGGGGAAGGTTAACATTATAAATATAACACAGCAATTATATCGTGGGCCTCTGAATGGCCGTCCGAAGGCAAACTTACCAAAAGGGCGGAGAACCATCTCAGAGCTTTAAATATTTTCCGCATACAAGCAAGGTAGTTATAGATATTCAATGCTTGAGCAAGGGACACGAGGTCAGTTGATCACTTAATGCTTCGTTAGGCAGGAATTTCTAATATTATATAAGTTGTAGTATTTATTTCTATTTAAATATTATTACATAACAAATATCATTTCCTTATTAAAAGAGGATAAACGAAGAGAGCTTTTATTTTTTTCCATTTCAATTTAAATTATAGATAAAATTTATATATTTATCTTCTTTAATAATAAATTATTTATTTAAATTAATTATAATTGATTTCTAATTTAATTTTTTTTAATTTTATTGTTATTATATTATTGAATTACTAATTTAATTTTTTAATTTTCTGAATATTTTTAATTTTTAATATTTAAATCATTTATTTATTTAGATAATGCAATTTTGATATCTATTTTAATATTATTAAAATGATTTTCAACTTAAAATTTAGTGGTATTATATTTAAATATTAAAAATAAAAATTAAAAATATTTTAATATTTCATTGAATTGCATAATTTAAAATTTAAATAATTTTAATAATATGTTTTCTAATTTATAAATTGTAAACTACTTTAATAAATATTATATATCCTTATTCTTTATGGAATTTATCTATTTCAAAAAGAATTATTTAATGAAATTATTTACACCTAATTTTAAGTCTAAATTCATTAATAGATTTTAATTTAAACTATTTCTGTATGTATTAAATAATTTATATATAATGAATAATTATATTTATATAAAAATAAAATACTTATCAACACATGATTAATAATATCTAATTATGATTTTGTAAATAATATCTATCTAAAAATTCTTACTTTTTAAATTTTCATATTGTCTTTAATATTTCATAGTTCTCACATTTCAAAAATTTTATCACTTTTGAATATTTATCATAATTTTAATTTAAAATATTTTTGAAACTTCATAAATTTTTTTCTAAAATATATATTTTTTTTAAAGATAATATATTAGTTATGACAATATATGAACTTTTATTAATTAAATTAAAATTTCTAGTATAAACTAATTAATTTAAATTTTTAAATAAAATAATTTATAAATAAATTCACATGAATATTAATACATTAAAAAATATTTTTAAAAAATAAAAAAATTCAAATGATAAATTTAGTTAACATGAAATATTAATTTAATAATTATATCAAATTAAAAGAAATATAGCATTTCTTTATAATTAATATGAATATAATTATACTAATTATATAGTCATCCAATAAATAAAAATATGATAAGAATTTATCTATATTTAAATATGTTAACGGTGAAATTCGGTAAGTCCCTATCACGTCCCAATCCCGGGCACGTGACCGGCGTAGAAGGTCATTATCAGGAACCCTTTTCCTTCAAGAAACCTCCTACAAGTCTTACCATGCAAATGCAACAATAACATCAATGCATAAAAATTTCAATAACCAATCAATATAAAATATTATCTCTACCGAAAATTCGGCAGAGTTTCCTCTGTTTTTCGGACACTTGGCCTCATGGCCCACATAACAATCGCCAAGGGCTACTTGCCCATCAAACCTGTATAATATCACAAGTATATCCAGTGGCCCAGACTAACCATACTACCTACTAGGCATCCAATTAATATAAACAACACATGCATATGCAATCCTATCCAACTGCTATATCACATCACCATTTTATACCTTTCAATCTCCGTGGAAGGTGGCACACTGAACGAGAATCTAGGGAGACTTCTGAATCTAAAAAACATGGAAAGGAGAGGAGTGAGTTTCTAGGAAACTCAATGAGTAAACAAATCCATAATCGCCCAAAATCTCACTTAAATATCATATTTGAAAATATACAAATATGCATATATATATATATATATGAACATACTGCCATGAAAAGATGCTTACCCATTCTACAGTCATGATCTCAAAACAGATTCGACAATTCCATTTAGCATAACAATTCAGCAAATAGAATACGATCTTTAACAAATTATAA
>JANHAO010019024.1:0-13374 GCA_026873985.1 Saraca asoca
TCCAGTTAAATATTGTACTATGTTAAGTTTTAAAGAAATGATAGAAACTTGTTGGCTGCCCTCATATTTATATCATAGTCAATATATGTTTCTTAATTGCTCTCTTTGAGATTACTCTTAGGCATTTTGAATATCATATATTTATTCACTTAATTTTCTTGTTAAATAGTAGTTTTTAACTGCATATTGAGATTATGGCTACATATCGGGTAAGCATACCTCCCTAGCCATCTATACATTTACATGCATACTTTCAACTATGATTTTTAAATGGGGTTTTTGAGTGGTCATGGGATTGTTTATTCACTGAGTTTCTGTAAAACTCACTCCTTTCTTCTTCATATTTTTCAGATTCAGAAGGTATTTATTCAGTTGCTCCATACCCTTCTAGTTTAAGGTCAGCTCACTGACTGAGTAGATTACACCCAGTAGAGATTAAAGGTATAATGATGGTGTAAAGTTTTGGCAGTTGGTAGGATCGTATGCATACATTTATATTATTTGTGAAGTGCCTAGTAGTATGTAGATTGTGTAATCTAGGCCATTATGTCTGTTGTAATATTGTATAGGTTATGGTGGGCGTGTAACCTTTGTGCTATTATATAGCCTTGGCGGCCAGGTGTCCGAAAAATGGACGAAACTCTGTCGAGTTTTTGTTAGAATTTAATATATAAATATTGCATCATGGATTGAGGAAATAATGAGTCAATATGTTATTTGCATGATAAGGCTTGTAGGGGGTTTCCTGATATCCTTGGTGGCCAGGTATATGAAAAATAGAAGAAACTCTGTCCAGTTTTTGTTAGAATTTAATATATAAATATTGCATCATGGATTAAGGAAATAGTGAGTCAATATGTTATTTGCATGGTAAGGCTTGTAGGGGGTTTCCTGATAGAAGAGGATTCCTGAAGGTGACCTTCTATGCCAGTTACGTTCCCTGGATTGGGGCGTGACAGATATACAATCTCTAATGGAACAAAATAACTATACCAATAGGTATTTGTAAACTTTAGGACAACAAATCCTTAGTGAAATTGTGCAAATAGGAGAAACCTCTAAATTAGAGAAAACTCCTAAGCAAATAGAACAACCTTTGTTCAAACCCTATGAGATTTCTTCTAATAAGCTCAGACAGCTTAATAATACTCATAGAGTAAACATGTCAAATAGAATAGAAATAGATAGAATCACTAAGATGATTGAGGATCTAGATAGGAAAATAGAGAAAACCACGATTATCAAGCTCTAGTCGAAATCTTCAAGCTCTAGATAAAGCTTCAAAAATGGCCTTTGAGGAAGTGGAAGAACCCAAAGTAGAAACCTTGGGAACTTTAGCACCTTGGAGACCCAAACAACTAACTTTTCAAGATATCCTGAAACCTCAAATAACTCTTATTCAGAATTTCTATAATAGGAATAACATCTATGATTGGAACATAGATGGTAAGTATGAATATGAGATCATCCAACTATTACAACAAATGACTATGGTAAGCATAGCCTATCAAATAATGCAAGGATGTGATGATGCCACAATTATTCATATGTTAGTAGCTGAATTTACTGGCCAACTCAAAGAATTGTAGGATGAGCACCTTACCAGCCTAGAAAACAACAAATTCATACAACTCTTAAATCTAATAGTCAAGGAGAATTAGTGTTAGGAGAAGATGGTAGATCCATTCCTAATGCTATGAATAGCTTGAAAAGGCAAATTTGCATAATTGCTTTCAAATCTTAGGTGCAAAACCTTTAGCAATTTTAGATGATATAAGGATACCTTCTTTAAATAAATATACTCTAGGACTAATAGTAATCAACCCTTTTGGAAAGAAAAATATCTAACCGGTCTTCCTAGATCTTTAGGAGATAAGGTTAAACAAAAAAAATTAGGAATAAGTTCAATAGAATTATTCCTTATGAGCTCTTAACTGTAAAGAGTTAGGATCTTTCTGCAAATAATTTAGTTTTACCTATCCAAAATCTTATATACCTAAGCATAGGCATAGGGAAAAATAGGTAGAAGCCAAACCAAAATCCCAAATCTGTAAGAGTAAGACCACTAATAAAGTTTTTAGAAGAAAACCTAGACTTCTCCACCAAATATGGATGTAAGACCAGTTTGTTATAGATGTAACAAACCAGATCATATAGCTAAATATTGTAAATTAAATAAAAGGATTAGAAATCTTGAACTTGATGAACAAATGCTTAACCAAATAAGCAATTTATTGGCTGAAATATTTTCAGTAGAATCTTCTATTGAAGATGAAGAACACGTTTAAGAGACTAATCAAATTCAAGAAAATGATTGGTATTCTTCAAAATCTAAAGAATTGGAATAATCTGAAAATCAAAATATTTTAAATGTTCTTACTATAGAGCAAAATCTTCTTTTCAATGTCATCTGTAAATTATCAGATGATAATGAAAAGAGAAATTATTTAGAAGGATTCAAAAGGACTCTTGAAAATCTAACTTTTTCAAAACCACCAATTTTGAACAATTACAATTTTAAAAATGTTTTGGAAAAATTTAATTTAAAAAAGAGCAAACCTGTTACTTTACAGGATTTACAGTCTGAAGTAAATCTTTTCAAAGAAGAAGTAAAGGTTTTGAAAGCCCAGCAAAACCATTTTCATCAAATGTTTTCTGATTTTAAAAAGGACAAAAGGAAAGTTGAAGATGAGGATGAAAGTATCCATGGTGATGATATTTTTAGACTCACTTCTACTGTAAAAATTCAAAAATGGTATATCCCTATAGAACTTATTGTAAAAGATGAATATACAATTAAGACAGTTGCTCAATTTGATAAAGGAGCTAATCTCAATTGTATTCAGGAGGGATATGTATCTATCAAATATTTTGAGAAAACAAAAGAAGGACTTAGGTCTGCCAACGAATTTAAGCTCTTAATTTAATTTAAACTTTCAAATGTTGTTTTAAAAAATGATGTTTATGATTTCAAAATAGACTTTCTGTTAGTTAGGGATATGATTAGCGGAATAATCTCTATTTATTCAACAGATAATGCCTTTCTTAGTATTTGCTAAAGGAATAAAGACAGAAAAACTAGGACAAAAATTAGTTTTTAAATTTCTAAAAAAAACCTGTTTTCAAAAATTTCAATCTAGTTGAAAACAAAATAAATCAAATGAACTATCTTTCTAAAGAAATAAGCTTCAAAAAGATAGAATAGCGATTGAATACTCCAATTATACAAAATAAAATAAAAGATTTAAAAAGCAAAATTCAAAATCAAATTTGCTCAGATTTACCAAATGCTTTTTGGAAAAGAAAATAGCATATGGTTGAATTATCGTATGAAAAGGGTTTTTCCAAAAAACAAATTTCAATAAAATTTTGTCTAATCCAAATAAATTAAGAATTTTTGGATTATTGCAAAAAGGAAATAGATGATCTCTTAACCAAAAGGATTATCAGAAAATCTAAAAGTCTTTGGTCATATTCTGCTTTTTATCTCATAAAAATGCAAAAATTGAATGAGAAATACCAAAGCTTGTAATTAATTACAAACCTCTAAATGAAGCACTTCAATGGATTCGATATCCAAGTCTAAATAAAAAAGATTTGTTAAATCATTTGCATTCTGCAAAAATCTTTTCTGAATTTGATATGAAATCAAGTTTTTGGCAAATTCAAATCAAACATAAGGATAAATATAAAATAATATTTACAGTCCCATTTAGTCAATATGAATGGAATGTAATGTCATTTGGTTTAGAAAAATGCTCCCTTAGAGTTTCAAAGGATTATGAATGATATTTATAGTCCCTTTAAATTTTATTATTGTTTATATTGATGATGTCTTGGTCTTTTCCTTGAATATAGATCAATATTTCAAAGGCCTAAACATTTTTCTAGAAACAACTCAGAAAAATGGTTTAACAATTTCAAAGAAAAAGATTTCTTTTTTTCAAACAAAAATGAGGTTTCTTGGTCATCATATTTTCCAAGGGACAATTACTCCAATTGAAAGAGTAATTCAATTTGCTGACAAATTTCCTAACCAAATTATTGAGAAAAATCAACTCCAAAGATTTTTGGGATGTTTAAATTATGTTTCAAACTTCTTTTCAAATTTATCAAATATTATTCAACCATGACACGATAGGTTAAGAAAATCACTGCCTCCATGGACGAATTTACATACAAATGTGGTTAAACAAGTTAAACATCAAGTGAAATGTTTACCTTATTTACATCTCAGTGATCCATTAGCTTTTAAAATTATAGAAATTGATGCATCTGATTTAGGATATGTTGGCATCCTAAAGCAAATTCAAAATGGTAGGGAATGTGTGGTCACCTATTTTTCAAAATTACCCTTAACAATCTTTCTAATAATATAAAACTTTTTTTAAGAAAAAACCTAATAGGGAAAAAAAAAACCCTGATAAAGGAAAAAGAACATTCTTTTAACTAATAATATGCCTCATTAAAAACCTTGCAAAACATTATCAAGGAAAAAAAAGTGCAGCACAAGTTTAACTCCCCTTGTTGAAATGTTACTTAAGATTTCTAAGTCAGCATAATCCAATCTTATAAATCAAACTTCTCAAATGTCGATGTAGGAAGGACCTTTGTGAATAAATCTACTAGATTATCATGAGTGAAAAAGAGTTTTTATGAAATGTGCTTTATTCTGCCTTTTAATTGAGCTATACAATTAACATTATCTTTATACAATCTTGTTGGAATCTCTTTATTAGAATCCAAACCCCAGATCTCTCGAATATGTTGAGTAATCGAACTTGGCCAAATACATTCTTGACTTGTCTCATGAATTGCTATTATTTTTACATGATTTAAAGAAGTATCAGCTATAGTTTGTTTTGTAGAATGCCAAGATATAGCTGTACTACTATATGCAAATAAATAGCGAATTTAAATTTGAGCCTTGCATGGATTGGATAAAAATCCTACATTTGCATAATTGGTTAGTTCTGATATAGACTCATATGAATAAAATAGTCTCATATCACTTAGTCCTTGAAGATAATGCAATATATATGTACTTTTATTCCAATGCCCTTTGGTTGGAAAAGAACTATATCTTACTAATAGATTTATTGAAAAAATTATATTAGGACCTATGTTATTAGCAAAATAATTAATACATCAATTGCACTAATATACAATACTTCAGTACTAATAAATCCTTCATTATTATCAGGAGATTGAAAAGGATCCTTATTAGCTTCAACTGATCAAATAATCATTGGAGTACTCAATGAGTATGATTTATCCATGTAAAATCATTTAGAACCTTTCTGATGTAATTTGATTGAAGAAAAAAAATATTTCATCATTTAAATGCTTGATCTGTAAGATAAGACAAAATTTTATTTTTTTAATATTTTTTATTTCAAACTTCTTTTTCGTGTACTAAACTACTTGTGGAAGTTCTTCATGATTTAAAATATTCTTCAAATCATCATTATATACTATTATTATAGCAAACTCAAATTCAGATTTTTTTTAATGAAAATACAAGGGCAGATAAAATCATCTTTATATCCTTCTAACAAATATTTATTAAGGTGATTATAGCACATTTGTCCAAATTACTTTAATTCATATAAAGATCTTTATAATTTAATTGAATACATTTCTCGAACATTTAAATCATATACTTTAAGCATTTCAAATCCTTCAGGAATTTTCATATAATATCATTGTTAATTATCACGTGTATAATAGGATGTAACTAAATCTATTAAACACAAATAAAGTTTTGATATATTGCCAATGAAATTATATCCACCATATGTAAATATATATTTCTCATAACTAATAACAATTTTTGTAAAAACATTTGTACTACAAATTATGTTTTATATTTACAACTTCAATTTTCTCATTTTCTTGACACAATTATGCATTTGTACCTTATTAGCTTTATACCTTTTGGTGTTTCATTGGTTTAACACCTTCTAGGTTTTTTTTTTTCACTTTGCAAGTAAATTTAGATTTTGTATTTCTGTCTAAATTGTGTCTTTTTTCTTTTCTTTTTAGCTAATAATCATATATCATTCTTTTCTAAATATAAATTAAAGATCCTCACTATCTTTCATAACATTGAGCACTATATTGTAAGAAAAATGTTGTCAATAATTATGTCTTTCTTGGTTCTTGTTGACAATAGATTTTGGTTCTATCAGAATCTAACCAACTGAGGAGGTTCTTTTGGGACTCAAACTACAATCTGGTTACAATCACAGTAAATGGGTGTGGAAAGGCAAGAAGAAGAAGAAGAGCAAGAAGAAATACAGAGCTTTTAACGTGGTTCGGCTAAATTCAAATAGTATCGGACACTACGTCCACGGTAGTGTATTGATATGGAAGAATTTCTACAAAGTTTCAATATGGTTGTCCACCCTTCCTTACTTACAGAGTGCTCCTTCCTTCTATTTATAAAGGGAGGATGCTACAATAGTAATTTTATAATTTGTAAATATATTACATCATGTAGTGTACGTACAAGATAAAGCATATCCTTCAATTTTACTCCTGCAAATTCTTTTTGTGGGTGGGACCCTTGTCTATTGGGTGTGATGTATGTTTATCTCCTGCCCAACGAGCTTATTGCTGAAGGCCGTACCTCACGAACCAGTGTCTTTGACTTGGGGTCATCATCATTTCCTTAGGTAATAGGGTCAAGCTTGTCCCTATTGAAGCGAGCTCACGCAAGGACAGCTGTTGAGTGAGTGAATCGGGACTTAGCATCCTCAGCACCTTAGCGATTTGGGACTTTGTTGCTACTTGGGCCTTCTGCCAACCCATTTAGGAAATCACAGATTTCACCTATAACATAAACCCTCAACTCTTAGCTCACTTTGCAGGCTGGGCATTGAGTTTTGTCAAAATTATCCCTTTGCTAAACACCATGCATTCAAAGTCTTCATTGAGCATGCCGTTTCATTTGTCCCAGACCGTTCCTTCCCTTACACGTGTCTTATAACCACAGAAGTGTTTGCCTCATTTTCTCTTGAGACAATTAATAAAGGTGGTTGGGAGTTCTTTCGAACCCCTTAGTGAGGCTGAGCTAACTCTATTTAAGACAGTAAAGGTTTTCTTCTCTCTTCAAAGAAATCCAATGGGAACCTCAGATGAGCCCCCCATATCTCTGACGTTCTATTTTTCTGGTATGGTGTGTATGGTCTGCTATATAAGAAGCTTTTCAAGTAATTTTTCCCTAAGAATGTTAGGAGATCTTTCACAGATCTCGGATTATTTCCTTCTAGTAGTGTCGGAGGGTTTAGCCTTTCTAGCTACTTCGACTGGTTTTCCCTGAATTTGTTGAGTTTAGCGGGGAGCTAGAAGGGAGTTTTGAACTAAGGAGGACGTCAAGGGAAAGAGTTGAAATCAAGCATATTCACTGTCCCTTCTGTAGATTGGGGCTCCTCTTTGGGCGGCCAATCTTTCTTCCAAAAAATAGGCTAGATTAACTTGTATTTTACCCCTTTCCAATGTAATGTATTTTGTTGAGTCTTTTTAGTGAATGAATTTTCTTCATGATTCTATTACATTAATTCTTCTGCATATCACAAACAAGAACACAAACTTATTGCAATAGTAAAATAAAACATTTAGATAGCCAATCGGCCAAGTAATAAGCTTAAACAAAACATCTTACAAATAATTAATGTATGAATAAATCGCATAAGAACTGTGCCTAACAAAAAGTCGCATAAGAGCTGCAACACATAATTGCATGAAAGCTATGAACTCTTAATCGTATGAGAGCTGTGAACATTAAGCTACCTAAGAGTTGCACTTCACGAGCTATAATAATTTGGTTACGTAAAGAGTAAGTTTGTTTTGAGTGTCTCCACACCTCAACTGGATTGAGGGTCATAGTTGGATAGTGAATTTTCGAGATGAGCCCCGGTGCCTTAGCTCAAAAATTGGCAATTATTCCAGGATGAGCCCTAGCGCCTCAACTCAAAAGCTAGCAATTGTTCCGGGATGAGACCGAGTGCTTGGGCTTGAAAGCTAGCAATTATTCTGAAATGAGCCTTGGTGCCTCAGCTCAAAAGCTAGCAATTGTTCCAGGATGAGCCTTGGCATCTTAACTCAAAAGTTGGCAATTCATCAATTCATCTTCGAATGAGCTTTGGAGGGCCTCAGCTCAGAAGCTGGCAATTCATTAATTTATCTCAGGAATAAGCTCCGAGAGGCCTCAGCTCGGAAGTTGACAATTCATTAATTTATCTCCTGAATGAGCTCTAGGAGGCCTCAACTCGAAAGTTGGCAATTTATCAATTCATCTCCGGAATGAGCTTTGGGGGGCCTCAGCTCGGAAGGTGGCAATGGTGTATAATCGCATGCGAATTATGCCTTAAACATTTATGTGGCCTTATGAGTGGCTGATCCTGCTAGCATCAAGGATGACTTGCTTTCATCATGATATTTTGCTAAGAATCTTACTCAGGAATCAAAATAGAAAGCCAGAGTACTTTCATTAATTTTCCAAAAATACATCATAAAATGGTTCTTATTGTATGGGCCTCTTCTTGCCTAAGGTCCTATTGGGGACGCTCAGATCGCCGGCCTGGAGGTTGCACCATATATTCCCATAAACAGCCTCTCTTAATCAAGTCCTCAATGGTGTCCTTAAGTTCCCATCAATTCATGGTGCCATGCCTGACCTCATTGTGATAGGCATAGAATTCTTACTTGTTTCTCCATGTATAAGGGATGCGTATAGGAGTAGGTCTCCTGAAGTCTTTCCTTTCCCTTTTTACAGTGAAAATTCTATCCTGAGAGTTTGACAAGATGTTGTATTGCTTATGGCGAGCTGGGGGCTGAGGCTGCTCACTTTTGGGCCTATAGGACTTTTTCGCAGTCCGTACATCTAAGTGGTCACCTTGATGCATACTGCCTCTTTTCTTACTTTGAGTGGAACCATCTTTATCATCCTTCGTTTCAGACTTTTTCAAGTTGAAGGTTTCTTTCCACTTAATCTGCTTAGCAGCTCGTTCATAAAATTCGGTGAGATCCTTCACTGGAGACTTGTAAAGGCTTTTGTACAACTTTTCATCTTTACGGAGTCCCGCGAAGATGGTTACTAGCACGGTTTCTTCAAATGGATTCTCCATAAAGTTAGCTTCGAGCCTAAATCTAGCAATATAATCCTTCAGTGACTCATGCTTATGTTGAAAGACCATCACAAGGTAGCAAGGTACACAAGCTGTCTCTTCAACACTTGGTACTGATTAATGAATTTCTATTGACATTCTTCCCAGCTGCATATCGAGGGATCCAGAAGACTTCTAAACCAGGACTGTGGTACACCTCCTAACATGGCAGGGAAAACCTAGCACTTGACTAGAGGATTGACCATCTACATATCCATCTGAATGTTGAATGTGTCCAGATGGTCATAAGGATCAGTGTCCCCATTATACAGAGGAATCGTAGGGATTTTGAGCTTGAGAGAGAGGGGTTAAGCTTCAATCTCTATGGAGAATGGTGACTTGTTCTCATAGAGAGCTTGGTCACTGAGAGCTTAAAGACATTCTTCCAACTGATTCATCTTTTGATATAATTCTTCCAACAACGGGTCCCATGCCCCAGACTGTTGGCTAAAGGATTACTAGACCCTTTGATCCTCATGGATGCGAGAGTCATGACTTAGGGATTATTTTTGCAAATGATGAGTTAGGGAATTCTCTTGATTGGCCTTGCTCGAGCATCTAGCTTGCTACTGGTGAACATCCCCGAGTGTCGGGATCTCAGTCTACCTTTGCACACCTTATGCTTATGCTAGCATTGTGACTGCTCTAGCCAGCTCCCCCATCATATTCTCTAGTTTCTCTTGGCGTTGAAGCTAGGTTTGCATTCCATCAGTGCCGTTGGCAACGGCAATGGGAAGAAAAGAGCTGGCTGGAGGCAAGCCAGAAGAAACAACCATGATAGGAGTAGTGGAGGAGTTCGTTGTAGACACATAACCTTCTGGAGGATTAACTAATACATTCGAACCTTTGGTAGCTCTTCCTTTTGCCATTGTAGAACAAAATGGACCAAAAGACAGATAAGTCCCTACAGACAGCACTATAAAAATTGACGGTGGATTTTAGTTTTACCATAATCCAGCCAACTAAGGAGGTTCTTTTAGGACTTAAACTACAATCTGGTTACAATCATAGTAAATAGATGTAGAAAGGCAAGAAAAAGAAGAAGAGCAACAAGAAACACAAGGCTTTTAACGTAGTTCAGACAAATCCAAACAATATCGGACCCTGCATCCACCATAGTGTATTAATGTGGAAGAATTTCTACAGAGTTTTAGTATAGTTCTCCACCCTTGCTTGCTTATAGAGTGCTCCTTCCTCCTATTTATAGAGGGGAAGAGGCTACAATAGTAGTTTTATAAGTTGTAAATATGTTATATCATGTAGTGTACATACAAGATAAAGCATATCTTTCAATTCGGCTCCTGCAGATTACTTTATGTGGATGGGACTCTTGTTTACTAGATGTGATGTATGTTTGTTTCCTGCCTAATGATCTTTTTGCTGAAGGCTGCACCTCACAAACCAGTGTTTTTGACTTGGGGTCATCATCGTTTCCTTAGGTAGCAGGGTCAAGCTCGTCCTTACCAAAGCGAGCTTGCAAAAGGACAATTGTTGAGTGAGTGAACCGAGACTTAGCATCCTTAGTAACTTAGCAATCTGGGACTCTGCTGCTACTTGGGCCTTTTGCTAGCCCATTTAGGAAATCCCAAATTTCACCTATAACAATTCTATCTTTTACATTAAAGACATAATCAATTAAGATCTCTTTATTTCCACAAATTTTAGGTAGCTGAACTTCTTCTAAAAGTTTGTCATTGATTATGTCTCAAATCTCTTCAAGAATATTTAACTCTTCAATAAGATCATTTTGTTTATTTATTCATTCTCATCTGAGGATTTTTATATTTGGAACCAATAGTTTTATTATATTTCTGATATGTACCAAACTTGTTTGCTATATAATAAGCGAATTGTTCAACTACAACATCTTTCTAGATTAGAGTATTTGCAGATAATATATAATATTTATTTTCTCTTTAGATCAGTAGTATAACTGGAAATTGATTTGTTATCATTTGTAAATCAATCATCTTTTAAACTTTATATTCATATTACTTTGAGTAAGGATAAAGATGATGATATCATTTTTACAGCTGTAAATTTCTCCCCCTGATATTGAGAATATAAAATTTATATCCATGCTTCTATTCTTAGCCACTTATAAAGGTCTATATTTATGCATTGTGATGGAGTAATAGAAACATGTATTGTACATTTAAATTTTCTAGGTGTATACAAAAAGAGATGGCTTCTAACTAAAGCCAATTATGAAAGGAAGATTTAATGAAAATTTGTTGACTTGATGCATACAAGTTTTGCAACATGTAAAGTTTACAAGTCTCTCAAAATACAAGGAGTCTTATTTTCTTGAACAATGATATAACTAATAATTTGGGACATGAAAATAAATTATTTTAGCTAAATAATTTTATGTATGAACATACTTCAAAATGATCAACAATTATTCTTATTGTCAACACAATAATCATTAAAGGCTTTTGCTGTAAATTCACTAGCATATCAAGATGTATTATTTTAATTACATAACTAGAAAATTGTGCTTGAAATCAAAATGTCTGAGTAAACAATGTTACGAATGTTAGGTTGAAGCATCAATTAAAATTATAAAATATTTAAATAATTCACAAAGTGGATAAATAGTTTTACATATATCAACTTGTATTTATTCCAAAAATGCTAGAGACTCAATCCAACTTTAACTTGTGAAAACCTTCTAATTATTTTGCCTGGAGAACAAAAAGCACATGAAAATTTATTAGTTTAAAAAATCTTCATTAATTTAACAGATAATCATGTAAATTTTTAATGATTTTTCATATCATTATTGTTGGTTATACCAAATAGTAAAAATATTTTATCAGTGAACTTTTGATTCATTATAAAATGTATTTTAGTTAGATTTATATATTTATAGTACAAGTCAGAAGGAAAGGATGGTAACTTTTCCAATATAAATTTCTGACTTGAGATAATAATTGTAGTATAAAGATATTCAATATCTTTTCAATTAACTATCTTAATGTGGTATCCATTCCACTGTATGTCTCTAAAACTTAATAAGTTTCTTTGAGATTTAGTTGATAACAATGCATGATTTATAACTATTTGTGTTTCTCTTGATAAAATTAGGTTAGCTTTTCTAGAGCCTTTAATCAATTTTATACTACCAGATATTGTATTACATTATTTTCACCAATCATTAATTAGAAAAATTATTTTTTGTTCTTAATAATGGTATGCATTGTTGCACAATCCACAAGACATAAATTATCAATATTTGACATGGTCCAAAATAAACTCATGGGCAAAGACTAATCGATTGGTTCTATAACATGGTTGAATAGCCAAAGTCCAATAAGGTTAGACTAACTAGGGCAGGGTCAAAGTTAAATGATTGGCTTATAATATCATGGGCAAAGCCCAAATCCTTTCTAGAAGATAGACCATATGGGAGTATTAACATGAGGCTGAGTAGAGTAGTGAGCAACAAGGGCCCTAGTGTTGGGATGTTCGACCTGTCAGGGGCATTTTCATCCAAAATATAAATTTTTTTTTAGCTTCCAATCGAACATCCTACTCGGATCAAGCTAGGATCAAGCTAAAGGAAAGCTAGGAGTGTCAAAAAGACTAACCTTTGGTCTAAGTGCACGGCGGAAGACAACGGCGCACGGCGGTTTAAGTCACCAAAAATCCGATCCAAACGTCCTAACCACCACTAGAGATTCACGCCGGAAAGGGAGGTACATTGTCCAGTGCTAGCTGGCAGCTTGGAGAAGCTGAACGAACTAGCTCGCCAGAACCATTGGAGAGCTCATTGGAGAAGACGAAGCGGTGCCGAAGGGGGTAAAACGTGCACAACGCGTGAAAGGCCATCCGGGCCTTTTAAGGCCTTCCAGCCAAAACGACGTCATTTTAGTGCAATTTCTAAAATTGCACTTTGGCCCCTGTAATTTCTCTAAATTGCAGTCGTGCCCCTGGGGTTTAGGAAAATCCTTTTCCACCCCTTAAAACTTCAGCCACTTTTCAATTTAGTCCCCGAAAATCTAATTTTCTAATTTCAGGTGTTCCTCATATTTTTTCATTTTACGTGTAACCCAGTAGGCCCCCGAAATATTGGCAAAAGTCCAAAATGCCCTTCAAACAATTTGAAGATATTTTATAAAATTAATCTAATTAATTTTATTTGTGATTAATATCTCCATATTTATCATGTAAGGACTTTAAGCTATCAACGGACTCTAGC